>NQII01009898.1:0-12225 GCA_002778355.1 Clitarchus hookeri
TATCTAGGAAACAACCAAACACGTTGTACATGGGCTGGTTCTTCAAAGGTTTGATTTGAAAAGTGTGAAGAAACCGCGTGCAGACTCTACAAATGATTGAAGTTGCATGTGATTGTGCATGCGCGCATGCATTTGAAGGTGCTGCTGTTACAGTTCGTGTGGGACATGTGACAAAACACGCACTATAATTTGCGGACGTGGTTAATGAGTGATAGGCAAGATGTGAGGATGTACGAGACAGCTGTATGAACAACTAATGGAATTTGAGGGAGGCAGAACAATGGGGCTGCTAGAGGCAGGGTGGACAGGGTGCCAAATTGCCATTTAGACTTCAGAGTCAGCCTGTGTTACCAGCAGTGGACACATGAAGGTACCCATGCTTGGTCGTCTGGTCCTNCCATTTAGACTTCAGAGTCAGCCTGTGTTACCAGCAGTGGACACATGAAGGTACCCATGCTTGGTCGTCTGGTCCTGGAGGATCCCGACAGACCAATAGAAAAGAAGACGGTTTGATAATAAGAAATGCTTGGATGGGGCCAGTGACTTCCTTGTCTACCAGCCAGCAACTTGTAACAGCCTCAGTAGAGCTCCTTATCTCTATTGTAAACATTTACAGACGCCCATAGCAGGCAAATCTGTCACACTATCCTCACGGCTTTTACTTGTTCTGCCTAATACATTAAGTCAGCGATACTAATTTTTTTTAGAGATTTTTTGTCTTCTGCAATGTAAACCAATGTTTATAGCTAAAACAACAATATATAATTTTTTAAATTTTTTTGGCGAAAAAATTTACATTAGTTTTATTTTTGTGACCGTAGTGATTTTGCGACAGTATTCTTNTTTTTAAATTTTTTTGGCGAAAAAATTTACATTAGTTTTATTTTTGTGACCGTAGTGATTTTGCGACAGTATTCTTGGGACTATGGACAGTTGTGAAATCAGTGGTTTACTAACAAACAATATTTCCAAATATGTCTACTGATTATCCTGAATCAGCATGAAAGGGATTTGGTTTTTCTTTAGTTAAAACTGTGACCAATCCATAAGGAATGCATTACAAAACCTGTAAGGACGGAGGAAAGGAGTCGGTTGCAGTGACTGTGGCTTGTGTTCACAGAGGAGGTGGCTAGCTGCACCAGCCCAAGCATGTCTGCGAGGCCAGGCAGTCCCGACCCACGCCGCAGGGGCTCCCGCCACGCGGCTCCCACACCTGCCACGCTTTCCCCGGGGGGCCGCCGCCCCAGCCGCCGTGGCAGCGACATGAGTGCCCTGGCCAACATAGCAGAGGATGAGGCCGCCATCTCTTTGGTGTCGCCCACCGCATCCAGCCTTGCAGTCAAGCGTGGCTTACGCCGCCCGCCCCAGTGCGGGGGCAGCGAGTCGGACGAAGAGGCGGGCGCTGAGGCCAAGCTGCTTCCCCACGCCCAGCCCCCCACCAACAACAAGGTGGGTCTACCTGCCATTCAGTACAGGAACCCTTCCTGGTACATCCGCCATCTATACAGTTGTCCAGAGTTCAGCTGGGACTGCACTGCTGGACACACTTGCAAACATTTTACCAGTCTTAAATGGGGCCTCGGTAGCCATGCATCAAGCACATTCAAGTCATTCCGTTGCTTTGCCACCCATTCTCAACGACCTTTATCAGTTCTCCAGGCTGGCCAAAGGGCAGCTGGCTAAAACCTTTTCTCATCTTATCCATAGTGATTCTGTCTTAAAGGCAGGTACAGGTGCAATTGTAATTTTTACAGTAGTTATTCTTAACAAATTTTCCAGTATGCTGAAGTGTAGACCAGTGTAGCACTTGTGAGCTGTTCTCAGGAGCGTCTTTCTGCTTGGGACTTGTTCCAGTCTGGAGACTTGACGCTGCACTCCATCCTGAACCACATAGCGTATGTGAACAAGGCGTCGATAGGTGCAGACGAGGGAGTGGGGGAAGACGGCCGTGGCAGTGCCAAGAGCCAAGTGCGCGCCGTTCTCAATGTCACCTACACCACGGCCGTCATGGGGCTGGTGCTGTGCATCGCCAATGCTGCGCGACTGTACGGCCCGTACGGCCTCATGGCCCCCTGCATCAACGCCACTGCCACTGCACCCTCCCCGGTACGTCTCGCACTGAGGGTAGCATTTCACACATGCCTGTTCATTGCTTGTCAAGTTCGCTTGATTGAATAGTTAACAGACATGTGTTGTACTTGTGAAACTCATTCATGTTTTTGAATTCAGTGAACTTGCTATTTAAATTGTGGTCACAAGAAGTTCTTGCATATGCCATTCGTGAATTAAAGAAAATTTTTTTAAATGTAAAATTATTATGTATGTGCTTATTATATATTGCAATATTGATGTCTGCTGAAGTATTTCTGTCATCCTGTCTGCAATTTACTGTCTTAAAGTGTACAGGACAGNTTGAATTCAGTGAACTTGCTATTTAAATTGTGGTCACAAGAAGTTCTTGCATATGCCATTCGTGAATTAAAGAAAAATTTTTTAAATGTAAAATTATTATGTATGTGCTTATTATATATTGCAATATTGATGTCTGCTGAAGTATTTCTGTCATCCTGTCTGCAATTTACTGTCTTAAAGTGTACAGGACAGTAACAAAACTACATGTTAGTTAAATAGAAAGGTGTTTTAAGTATTCATTCTTTTTTATAACAGCAGTCAGCAAAATGCTGGAAGAAGAAGGAATACTTCATACAAACATTTTACAACAATCATAATTATGGAATGTAGAGATCTATTGGCTAGGTATACAAATGTTACGGAGGCATGGAAACATAGGCGTGAAGGAGAAAAACTTGGCGATGAGATATTGTGTCGTAGGAATGGGGTGTTGCATGTTAGCAATGAGATGTGGGGTGCTAGCAACAAGTGCAAAGGAATGCTGTTTGTAAGGTTTTACGGCTACCACTTCGGAGAAAGGATAAGATGGTGCTGTGTTATTGCAGGGAGGGGACAGCGAGCTGTTTGCAGAGGAGCGACCACGGCCCTGGCCATGGTTCCTGTTCCAGACGCTGTGCCGCGCACTGGAGTTTGCGATGGGGTGTGCAATGGCCAACATCACCAAGCAGCCGATGCACAGCCGCCATGCCCAGCAGTACGCCTACACACTGCGCCTCAAGCACCGTGAGTCCCTCTACATTTGAGACAGCTACACCCTCCATCTCCTTAGCACAGCTCGCGTGGGCGTGTGGCTACAGGGACCTGATGGCTGCACCGGAACATCTACCACAATGACCATCGTGTCCGCAGGGAACGTCAATTTGAGGATCGGTAACTGCAAGATGCTGAGGCCCCATGCAGTTGACTCCAGAGAAATGCCAGAGGCCTGATAATGCAGTTATAACTTCGGTTGAGGCACATGCTTCCACAGTCTTAACGATATTTAGAGTAGCAGACTATACTAGAGTGAAATAACTAGTTATACCTTGGAAACAACCAGAACAACCCAAAAGAATCTCACCATTGCAGTATATGCATTTAGTATCTCAAGATGGGATTGCTAGATGAGCAGAAAATATTCCACAGTATGGTGTAGCCAAGAAGATATTTTCAGATCATCATGCAGTGTGTTATATTCTCATGTACTATATCATGTGTGTGGGCGTGGAACTATACGGTGCACAGCGCGCATGCATCCAGTATCTTGCAACATGCAGCTCAACAGAAATGTACTTTTCTCGGAGCCGAGCTACTACCGGCCCATTCTGCTTCTATATTTTTTATCCTGTGATAAGGCAGCGAGCCTCAAACCTTTAAAGAAATACTCCTCGTAACAGCTTTATTTTAATAGCTGTCTAAGAATGTTATGAATGGTTTGCCATCTCGTAGGATTTGCCAGCCGTAAGTTGAGCTCAGCACCAGAAAGTAATGGAATCTCTCTCCTAAGTCCCCACTGGAGTGGCAACAAGTGACGTTACCTTACCTGCATGTACAATCTTGATGTCACATCATTTGCTAACAAGTGTTCTCTACATAACTTTTTGTCTTATCATCAGTTAGTTTACGATAAGTGTATTTAGAGATGAAAGTAATTGTTCAATATTACTATTTCATTATAGAGGGAAAAATGCTTAAGTGCAAGGTTGTTATTAGGGCAAAGTTACAGAAATTAATTTTTTATATGTAAAGATACCATATGCTGTTCTTTTTTATAAAATATGTGTATTTTAATAACAAATTTATGGAAAATTTAGATTTTTAAATAGATGTACCTAGAAAGAATGCCTTTGTGAGCAAGTATGTCGTCCCTTGCAAGTACAGCATCAAACCCTGAAGTTCACAAGTTGAACGTGTTACTAAATGTAGATAATAGTTCCACAGTGATTTAGATTCCAGGTTAAGTACCACTGAAGCGACATGTGTTCCATTTTTGTAACGATGGCTGTGTAATTGTTCTCGTTAGATTTAGGCTGTGGATCGTACAGTGTTTGTTGTCGTACTGTTCGTTGTTTCATGTTGCATTGCCTTGGCATCCAGTTTCTGTTGTTCAGCTGCGAAGTTGACTTCTGGGAGATCAAAACTAATGTAAAAGGATGGGTTGGTAGTTGTCACCTTGGATATTTGATCCACTTTGTAATATCCGTGAGTCCTAATGGTTCAGCAGATACATGGCATCCAGTTTTGTTACGCAGGATTTATTTCAGAGCCTTTATGTCCTTGTCCATTATTTTTCTCCCCCCTTCCCCCCGCAGCACCCTCAACCCACCAGCATGTAATATGACCAGATTTCCACCCTTGGGAGGGAACACAGAGGAAATGCAACATTACGAACATTGTTATATTCGAAAAGCAAACCCCGTGTAGTCTTTTGTGCTTTGATATGTAGTGTGAGGAGCACACCACGGTGGCGTCGAGTTTATTGCCACCGTCTGGCCTCTGCAATATATAGGTACCGACAATTCTCTCCTGTTTGATGTATTTTGAGTTTATTGGCCATTCTGCAGTAACAAGACAATGCATCTGAAGTAAAGATTCTGCTTTAAACTGCTACTGATTTTATTAAGAAATTATGCGTACTTGTCTCGCGTGAGAGTTAGTTGTCAATGAGAATGGTAAACAATTGTTGAGCCATACACTACCCTGCAAGCATGCTAGTGCAATGCATACTGGGAAATCAGCTGATCAGTATCGTCGTTACCTGCTCTGTGACCATGCATCCAGGAGAGTTAGAACTATTGTTATCATGTTGGTGTGCGTGAAAAACTTATTAGCTTTGTCGAATGTGTTAAAGAATCTATTCTTTTTTTCACCAGGTCCACAGTTTCGACCCTTCTGGTTGCCGTCACCAGGGCAAACCACTTGTATGGGAAGGAAGCTGGAACCTGTGATGGCGCCTCCTTAAAGCTGCCCTATGCATAACTGTAGTGGGTAAACTCCAAACTCTTAACTTTTCCAACAGTAGGCAGCTGACATTTCTTCAGGATCATGTGTTTGCAGTTCCGGCAAGCCAATCAATATTTAGTCAAAACATAAGAGTTATGGACTTATGATAAACCTGTTTTGGTAGAGGCTTTGCATTCTAGGAATATTATCCAGACGGGAGGAAGTATAACTGTCTTGCTAAGAGGTCACACTATTGAGTGAGGTGTTGGGCTGTGTAGCTGTAGAGAGATGATCGACATAGTTACAGAAAGTTACGATGAGAGAGCATAGAGAACAATATGACAATTTGTCAGTGCCAAGAGTTCTCGCTGGTGACCGATGAATTAAGTTTGAAGTCTCGTGGCAGTGGTTGGTACTTGGCACGCTGACACAAAGGGCGACAGTAGCAGGGAGGACGGCTCTCGGCAGTGAGAACCTCAGTATAGGTGAAGGGTGCTGGTGGAGTACCCGTGGTTTGGCCCACTGCTGGGTCAGCGGGAAGATTCCAGTACTGCTCTTGTTGGGCTTATCGCAATCCTCACAACGTACAGACAGCAATAGAGTTTAGTCTAAGGAACAATCACCTGGCAAGAAAATCATATGAAACCACAGAAGCAGTTCAACACCTGCAAAGCTAGCCGATTTATTTCTCTGGGCTTCCGGGCAGACTTGAGGCATCCACCTGTCACTGCAGCATTCCCTGGAATCTTTTGCATATCTCTTGTGGAATATACTGCAGGATGTGTGTGTGAAAATGTGACACAAATGGTAGCACATATCACTTCTTAATTTTTCTGATGTGTGGAAGGCATTGCCTGTATTAACCTTTAGAAATAACATAGATCTTTGAAAGACTTGGTTGGTTTAAAACAAAGAAAAAAAAAATGGAACTTTACTTTTCTGTATAAGTAATAACAAGCAGCATAATACATTTTCCCATTTGCATTTTAAAGGCTTGTGAGGGCCGAAACAAAAGGAGGAGTGTAAGTTGTAAAAAATGTTAAACTATACACAAGATCCATGTTGGTGACAAGAAGTGTTTTGGATATATAGTTAACATACTGCGAACCATTACATGTACAGCAGATAAAAAAATGGACAAATTCTGAAACGAGTTGCAGGAAAAAGCTGTCACCAAATGTATAGCTGAACCCTGTTGTATTTACAGTTGCAGTACAATGCATGGAGTATTCCATGAAAAAAAAAAAAATTTGTGTTGTAAATGTTGCTTGTAAAACACTGAACGTCTCTAGGGCTATGGTGAAAAAAATGTAAATATTTCTGTTAACAAGTGTTTTTTAGCGTGTCATAACGACACACTCACCATCCATCAAGTGCTGCTGATCTCTAACTATGAACAGAGAAATGCATGTCAGCATTGTCAGTCAGCAGACAGTCCAAGAGAATCTAAAACTGAAAATTAATTCTACATGATACCAAGCTAAACAAGGACTGTGTCCACAGCGTCTCATTTATCTGAGAAACGAGATTATTTCAAGCGTATAAGGGAAAGGCAGTAGGCAAGAACACGAGGCTCCTGGCAGATCACTATTGTCGCCATCAAAACATACTTTGCCGTGTTTCAGAGCAGCTACGCCTAATTGAACCCTTATGAAAATCCAAAGCATCGGTGTTATAAATATGTAGGTGGTCGTCATGTTTTCTCATTTCACAGCAGAACATGTGACAGAGTTGTTATGGTTCAGCACATCTCTTTGATACATGGCAGTTTAACTGACAGTGATGTCATATTTTTCCACTGTTGATGTGACATCATCATTGTTTTTAATTTAGCTTGATGAAATGACAATTTTTGACAAGTTGCTTGGCTTAGGACTGCCAATATGTTATGCGTACGTTTGAACAAATGCACTGTGATGAACTGACCACAGTGCCAGTTGACATGGTACAAGGACAAGTGAACCAGAGGCCAACAACCAAAAACCATGTCGTTTGAGCGAGCTCAGCTGTGACCGTGACATTAGCAACTGAGAATGAGACAAGTGAAAATAAAGAAGCGATGAAACACACAAGAACAATGCATTCTGTAACTGACAAAGAAAGGGGCAGAATATTAATGTGACTGTAGTGTAGCTGATATTGCATAGGTTTAGGCTGGGCGGTTTCCTGGTTATGACAAATAGCTCCATTACGTTTCGGGTTGTGATGGTCAGGGGCAAGCTCATCACTCGCAAGTGTCGCAACAGTAAATGTATCCCGTGTGACAGCTGTCGAACAACCCTTTGCACATGGCATGTCATAAATGTGCTCGCCTACATACATTTTAATGAACTAGTTGACAAATACATACTGTAATGTTGGTTAAAAAAAATATATATAAGCACCACTGAATGGTTTGAGCAGCTTTGTTTTGTAAATGGTTACAAGCTGCAAAAAAGGTGTAAAATTCTCAATTGTCCATCTACGAGCTCTGGAACCGTGATGAATATGGCTGTTGTGTTTTTGCATTGTAATGACGTCAATGGTGGAGAGGGGATGATCTCGATAAGGCGGGAAACTGGAAACTGAGCTGCCAAGGCGTGCGTAGTGTAGCTTTGCATGTGCCAAACCTGTAACCTGCCAGGCCATGTCAACGTTCATGTTAGTGTTTCAGAGTCGACCCTGAGGCTGGCACTCCCCTCGGACTTGCAACCACTGTCGTGACGACGGTGGTTGCAAGTCTACCGGGGAAAGTGCTACAGGTGGTTATAAAAACCTCCATTAGTAGAAGAATTACTTTTATGGTCAGAAAGTCACCATAGGAAGCATGGAACTTTGTCTTGCACTAAAAGTAGGAAAATATGTTCTGTAAAACGTGTCGTATAGCAGCTGATGCACAATTTCCATGGCAAATAGTAATCTTCACCAAATGTATGACTTGCTGTACCCAGAAGTCCAGATCTACACGCCTGCAGCCATGAAAGCCTCCTATGGGCAAGGGGCCCGTCTGTCTGTCTGTCTGTCTGTCTGTGTCTCTCTCTCTCTCTCTCACACACACACACATTCATTCTACTTAGTGGACTGCATGTGAGGACAACAGGCACAAATGCACTGATCCCTCCCCTATAGGCTATTCACGGTAAAGTGATCATGTTTTGAAGCCCCCTCATTTTGAATAATAGTCAATAAATATTTTTTTACTGTAATCTTGGACGTTAACTTTTGATCTTTGTGATTTTTTCACTTATGTGGCAATATCTAATTTAAAAAGTGGTGGAAGGGTAAAAATTGGCTGATAGGAAAAAAAAGTAACTAGGGTCTTAAAAGTGCTCACTTTACCGTGGAGTGCATGCTTGAATGTGCGAGACAGGGTGTTTACAAAGGCCTAAGAGCACGGCTGCCACATCACTTGTTTGTCGTTGATGTGCTGCTAGGATATGTTCAAGTGTTTTTATCCACAGAATGTACTAATTTTAATAAACAATGTTAGATAATAAAAATTACTTTTTCTTTCGTTTTCCTTGTTCTGGTGTAATCTCCCTATTCTGTGAGTGGTGTGTAGACTAGCCAACACTTCTAGTCAAGGTACATTAGGTCTCGCTGAAGCATTGGACAGCAACTTGCTGTAAGGTTAGCAAGTAGTACTGTACTTCTTCTGCAAGGTTCTTGTATGCTGCGCTCGCCAAGGTACCGCGGTCGTGACGAGAAGTCCTCACTGGTGATGGTTTACACCTTACTTCATAGGTAATTCAGTTTGATAGAACTGAGTCAGTATCCACGTACTACACTCTGCTTTTTCCACTGCCTTTCTGTGGATACTTGTATTGCGTTAAAACCCTCTCATGAGAGAGTGGTGACTTAACCCTCAGTGCATTAAATAAATAAAAATGTTCCGGTAATGAATGTTAACTATTGCAATGAAAACGAGTTCAGCCTACTTGTCGGCACTGAGGGTCTTGCGGGGCGAGAACTACTTACACCATGCCAGTTTGCTTGCTGAGAAGAACTGGGGGGAGTCGAGCCCGCTTCTGCCACAAGTGACGCGAGACGACTCCAAGCGGTGAGAAAGTGAAACACAATATACACTGAAGGATGATTATGGGATGGAAAATGATATGAATTAAATTAACATAAGAAAACATAATTACCCTTACACAAGTACATAATATAAATGATTACATTATTCCTAAATGTTTGTATTGCACCAGCCACAGCGTTGCCAAGTATACAATGTAAAAGTGTCTGTGGCTGTGTATGTGACGACAGTCTTTTATGTTGACAATTATGAACATTCATTATTCACTTTGCGGGAGATGTTTGTTGCAATTATGAACCCTGATTAACTACACTTCACTCTCACTCGGGCCCATAAGCCAGTCGGTGTGGTGTATCTGGAGCAGTGGACACGACTGCAGCAGTCAGAGTGAGCACGAAGGAGCTCGTTCGTGAACGTGTGATTCACGCCATACTATTGTAAGTTTTCGCGCGATTCTTGACCTTTTTGTACAGTAACGACCGCTGGTAGGCCTTGTGAGTCAGGTCCGCTTTAATTTGTGTTGTATGCATGTAACTGTGTACACTATTCGGCAATACAATTTACTTGGGTTAACAGAAACTTGTGAGTTCTCATTTAGTGTTGTATTTCAGGCCCTGGCCCTATCCAGGAATTCTTCATTTATAAGGTAAAAGGTAATATTAAAGGGTGCTGGGGAGCCCGAATACCACGACTATATATTACGTTTCCCTGTAAATATGTACCGTGCGTGTCAGGGGATACAGCCACTTGGTCGTTCAGCCCACGATCCTGAGAACTGGCGCCCATTTTATTCTAAATAGGAATATTGTGTAATATTCTGACTTTCTCAACATAGTCGCCGGACGACGTCCGCATTACTATCCCCGACAGCTCGGGTAATGTTAAAATCTAGCATGTATATGAATATGAAATGTTTATAACATTAAAACATCTTCATATCAATTTTTATTGCCAAGAGAAATAAAAAATGTATATAGAACACATTACAATAGTAATCTGATGGAAATTTTGTTGATAGTGTTTGGTGGGTCAAGATTGGTATTTGTGGTGATTGTAGATGGATTGTGACATTTACACTCGTAAATTACCATAGTGAAAACACTGATCAAAACAGGATAACACACACTGAAATAATTCCAACTCTACTTTAGCTACTGAAAAGGAGGATGGTTTATTTCCTCAGATTTTATTAAATCAGAACGTCAATTATAAAATATCATTATATTTACTAAAAACGGAAGATGTTGACGCTATCAGACAAATCTGATATCTGTCAAATTTATGCTCAAACTTAATAAGGGGTTTAAAGACTCCAAATACTTAACCACAATCCTTACAATATTTATTTAAGTTGGTAAAAATCTGAAGAGCAAAAAAAATTAATGAAATATTTTAGTGCTGATTTTTACCCGTTAAAAGGATAGTGTTACTAACTAAAGCCGTCTTTAATTGTTACGTGTCTACATCAAAACCCAACTTCACTGCTTCAATCGTTTTGGCAACTCAACATATGCTAATCAAAAATTACAATATCTTATTCCAAATAAATAATTTATCTGTTTCCTAAGTTTCTCAGGGTTAATAAAATTGATTAAATAGCTGTTGCCTTAACTCAAGTCAATAGTGTCGGACCACTGAATCGTATCACAATAAAAATGCAACAATTTTCTGAATATTTTGTATTTGCAAAGTTAAATAGACTTTCCAAACGATCCAATGTAATGCTTTGTGGGCGATTATATGACCCTCCAGCACCAAACAAGGGTTGGAGTTACCTTGGTTTTAGTTGGTGTCATCCTCACTAATGTGGCGCCTGGCGCTGCATTTGGAGCCACTAGGAGATTCTTTCAATAACGTCTGCGCCCTCTTCTCAAACGTGGCGCTGCGTTCCTATCAATTAAACTCACTTCTGGGACTGCTCTAAAATTTTTTATTTACTAGCTGTGCCAGCGGCTCCGCTCGCGTGGACTACAGAACTATTGTTTAGGGTTTTTTTTTTATTTTTATAATGTTGAATTTTACTTAGTGTGATATAGATAGATATATGCTACTGCAGAGTTTTTTTTTAGGTCTTTTATTCTACACAATTCTTTACTACATGATATTGTTCCATCTTTAACGGTTTAGACAACGTATTGCAAGATACACTGTTTATTCCTTGTTACTTTACGTAACAAAATATATACTAAAACCTGGCCAGAAAACATAGCTATGAAAAAAAAAATATAAAAAAAACACACGCGCACGCGTAAATCGGATAAGTGGATCACGAGTGATAAGCGCACTAATAGACAGAGAGCCGTTGAGTTTTATAATATGTATAGATGCTGGCGTCGGGGACTGACCGACTTCAATCCCAGCGGAATTAAATTGCGGCTGCCTTACTCAAAAATCCCACCAAAAGGCCTACTTCCAGCAAATACTTAAAACTATAACACAAAAACCCGAACTGCATGAAGAACGGGGTGGTGGGCTAAAAAAATCACAAAACGAAACATACAAGGAAAATCAAATACAATTAAAATAAAACTGCAAAAGAGTCAATTACACAATTAAAAAAATTAAAACAAATTTAAACATAAAAATGTCTTTGAAAAACCAATTTTAAGTTGAAAGGTTAAATTACTGAAAATCCTATACCTTGAAAATGGATTAGGTTTACAATATTACTATTAAGTATTACGTTAATACAAATGAAAATAATTACTTGGGGCGATCAAAGAAATTATGTTAAAATTAAAAACATAACTTTAATACAATATTTACATTAAATATAGCCTTTGAAGGAAAAACTTTATTATAAACTTATAAAACATTTATTAAAAATATACAAATGGACAGGAATTCAAGTACTTAGCCTAGTGCTTGTCGACAGG
>NQII01009898.1:19307-44046 GCA_002778355.1 Clitarchus hookeri
CCCCCCGCTATAAATGCTGTTGATTAAGTTGAAGGAAGAAATGTGTTTATATTTATGTTACATAATATACTGGGAAACATGTCTGAGTACGGTGTGAGTGTAACTTGCAACTGCTAGACATGTAGCTCTTGCTTATTGAGTTGGCATTAAAACACATGCATAATTCACTTGCACCTGACTGCAATGTAGAAAACTCCAGTTTAAAGCAAACAAGACAATGCAACACAGACAAGACCCTTGGCAAAAATAGCATGGACGATTATACTGGATGTTCTCGTGAAACTGTCAATTATGACACAGTGAAACCTCTATTATTAGTTTTTCATGGGACCTACCGAAAAAAAACCCAGCACGCGGGAAAACTCAACATGTGGAGCGCTCTCCTCCTCAAAAAGTAAAACCTAACTTCAACTCCAATTTTACATAAAATTCACTAAATTTCTGCCAAATGTAGAAAAAGTGGCAAAAATCAAACAAAATGTATTAAAAACAATGATTTAAAATATAAACGTGCTAAAAATTAAATTTAAATATAAAGAACAGTAATAAAAAAAAAACGTCATTTAATCATAATAATGCTGCATTTTATATTTTTTTACTCTGTTTTGGAGGCAAATTTAACACAGTTTTTGAGTTTCACATGTAAAATTAGGATTTTTTGAAATTATGTTTTACTCCGCTAAAATTAAATAGAAAGTCTGCTAAGTTGACAACACTCGCCATCTTGTGTGATAGTTGATAAAACTGCATTACTCTTAAAAAAAGTTACTAGCATAATTTTATCTTAACAGAATTAGTCAGTGGAAACATACTGTGCCCCTTTAATGCTAGTAATTTACATGGTTATTTAACATACTGGCTTAAAAATTATTTTTTTTTATTTTGTGGAACCAGAGTGAAGTTTAAATCTGTTCCGTCCATTATTAATGTTTGGTTCTAGTCCGTAACACATCCATTATACATACATGTTTAATTTGAGTGAATTTTCGTGTGCTGATTTGAAACAAAGAAGTGTCTGCAATTATTATTTTTTACCTGTTTTTCGATGTGAGTAATTTAAAACAAATAATAATTGAATCATCAAAAAAAATTACGTAGTTTTTAACAATTGCAACGTTTCACGACTACTTGTATACACTAGCATTTGAGGTTAGGGCGTGTCTGTTTACTTGCTCTTGGCGCAACTGAATTTTGGTATCTGATCAATGGATGCCGGTAAATTAATGATTTAAGGGTCGTGGCATGTAGGATTTTTTAACATTGTTTAAATAGGATATTTTTGGGACCATCCAAAAAAATCGACTGATACGGGAAATTGACATAAACGGGAACTCAACAACGAGGTTTCACTGTAAATCATTTCAATGCTTCAGCAATGCACAAGCAAAAAGGTGTGTAATGATGAATGCCGGAAGTTCTCGTGCTTCTCACAATGCGTAGCTTACGTTGTTGGTCACAAAATATGCTGGAGAAAATTAAAACCGCACAGCAGCTCAGCAATTTGACATGGCAGAAACTAAAATCCGTGGGTGGTGGAAACAATCGGAAAAGTTTATTTTGACATTTGGTGTCAAGGTTGTGTGTCGTTCACTGCCCAACTTCCCCACCCATGGCAGTCACGTCCCCTCCCCCAAAGCAGAACTTTCTCACATGTTCGCATTTACCCTCCCTTGGCTAGCTGTTGCAGATAAATACTTCCCCAGATTTCTTTGTTTTATGTACGAAAGAAAACAATCAACCGACCACAAGACGTACAGTGACCTCCTACCACCCCTAAGGGTACTAGCACGCCCCCCTCCCCTAAGTTGTAAATGTTACCCATCTCAGCTGAGCTTCTGGCTACCTGCTGAGACACGTCAGTTTTATCCACGTTTTGTGGCGGCCATGTTGATGACGTCAGGTGCAACGTGATTGTGTCCGCCACAGTAGCACCTTGCTTACTCCAGTCAGGAACGATTGCGTCCGGTCGTCAAAGTCGGGAAACTAGGGTGTTTGGGATATTGTAAATGCTACGTCGACCGAGTGTGGACTACTCTTGACATAATTGCCAGTTTTTTCATGCAAATGTGCTATGAAAAAAATTAACGTGTTTATGACGATACATATTATCGACACGCATCAGGTGTGTGAGAACCTGTAAACATCACCGCCAGTGAAGTGAGTCAAGCAGTGCCGGTTCTCTAGGCACCACTGAGTCAGGAAGTGGTGCTCCCCACCGCCACGTGGAGGGACGCCCTCCGTTGTGGAGCAAACCAATTTCCGGGCACCAGCGCCACAGAGAAACTGTGGTTCTCCGGAAGGCCGGTACTTCCCACACACAGTTTAGGCCGCCTTCTATGTCTACCAGAGCTTGCCTAAGTGCGAGCACTTACCTTGCCACATGCCCCACCATAGAGCAAGGAGAGCGAAGGCTCAACGTTCTGTGGATCAGGGAACCAACTGTCAAAAGGGAAACCGCTTGTCTGCGGTGTAGAACCAACACCGTCACTTCCACCTGGCAGACTTCATCCAGGACCAACAGGGTCAGCATACCGTCCAGGATACTTTAACGTACCGAGGCCCAGTACCACCCTTGCCACTGAACCCTGCCTACGCCCCAACCAGAGCTTATCAGGCCTACTCCGGCTACAGCAGTTAAACCTCAACTCGTATTTCCTGGGCTAAGCCTGCAACCATAGTTGCCTCTACCTGTACTATTACTCTCCCCGCTGCCATCCTGGCACCTCCACTGGCTACGAGATGAGTTATAGAGTTACGGGAGAAGGACTCCAGCCATTGAAGTATCCTGTGATTGGAGAAACTGCTGCCAAACTCTGGGGGGTGGGAGGAACTTGGCATCCACAACTATCCAGGTTGCGCATCACACTTTTATTCAAAAGACATGTGTCTACTTAAATAAGATTATATTTCACTTAAAAAAAAACCTGTTATTCTTTGCACTACAGCTGGTTAAAAACAAGACTTTACATGAAAAATGCACAAGGAATGCTAAATTCTACTAGTTAAATACCGACTCTTTTACTTGAATCTTATCTCAAATACTTAAGATTGCTGCCCCATCTCTGAATGACAATACATAGTGCCCAATGAACTGCAAATCAATACACATACTCAAGTTGAAGACAAGATGCATCCAGCAATTGCACTCACATGACAGAAAATGATGGCTTGGCCAATGGTGATTACACTGTAGATGTTGGAGATGGCGCGGAACTTGTCCTGCTCGTNGTCTTGCGTGTATGACAGAAAATGATGGCTTGGCCAATGGTGATTACACTGTAGATGTTGGAGATGGCGCGGAACTTGTCCTGCTCGTTGCGGCACGTCACATAGAACTGCTTTATGTTGTCCAGGCTCTCTTCCTCCCGCTTCAGCCTGATGATCACCGGCGACGACACTATCGCCTCCGCAAACTCCATCACGTCATTCTCATACGTCGCCGAGAAGAACATCATTTGGCAGTTGCGTGGCAGCATCCTGAAACATCAGCCACTCACACCTCCAATTCTGCATTACTAAAAAATTTCCACTTCATGCTTGCCTTTAAGACTGCACTTNGGCGATCATCACGTCCGCTTCGTCCAGCACAAACACCGTGATCTTGCCCAGGTCAAAGAACTTGAACTTAACGCCCCAGTCCAGCACCTTACGTTTTCCAGTCGCATCACAGTTTGAAACCACACACACAAAAATTAAGAACGGCATATTCGTTCATGCACGCTGCAAACGAGAGGTGCCCAGTTAAGGCAAAACTGCACTGCCACAAAAGTCTGCTGTCACTGTACAAACCCGCGAGGAGTGTCTCTCTGCGGTGATGGCAATCTTTTTTTTTACGTGATTTTATCAGTTTAAAAGTTGAAATAGTGTAACGTCAATTCGCTGAAACATGACCTCGGGCTNCTGAAACATCAGCCACTCACACCTCCAATTCTGCATTACTAAAAAATTTCCACTTCATGCTTGCCTTTAAGACTGCACTTCATCCCCGACGGCCTCCATCTCGGGATAGGCATTTAGGTGTAAAATAAAATATTTCACTACTTTCGTATTTTTTGTGATATCAGTTTTAAACAAAAATCATTTTGCAGATTTTGAAAAGTACTCTTCAGCGACAGCACCAAAATTCTTATATATTGTTTGCAAGGTTATGACACAAAGGATTGAAACAATCAAAAGTCACAGATTCCAGACTATAGGTCAAATTTTGTGAAAAGGTATGTATCAGTTTTGCCGTAGATGAGATGCTTAAAAAATGTCTGGACGTCAACACTCTAGTTCTTTAAACAAAGGAGACACGCGACATTTTGTAAGTAAACACTTGCAAGGAAAACTCTTACTGCAGCGTATAGCAAGGACGAGAGTGGCGATGGGGGAAGCTTGGGTGTTGAGAATGGGTGTAACATGGGGGGGGGGGAGCAGGTAGCTGGACTTATCTGATCTCGCCTCTTTACCCTGGGAAGTCAGCGAACTGCAATTGCATTCTGGGACTTGTTATTTTCTGTCGTAACGTCAGCATCTATTTTTAAATATATAATGAATCAACATAGGTACAAATTACATATTGCAAATGTCGATCTGCCACAGCCACATTACAATAAAGATTCACATGTATACAGTTATCGCATTGAGAATTAATCTCACCCATATTGAACAATAGCACTGGGTTACACTAGCCTGCCGTTTAGCATGAGTCAGCATCTCAAGCACTTCGCCATACGGTGTTAACGTTATAATCAAATGTTTTGTTTCGCTTCAACAAAATTAATATGAGCACACAAAAATTGTCAGGATTGAAAATCACAAGCACACATTTTGATGGATAACTTATTGCACCATTCGAAAATTTAGTGTCACTCTTCTCCACCTCCTGTGTGCAGTTTTGTAATGAGATGCTTGGGAATGTAATTATCAGTCAGTATTTTTAGAATCATTTCGGTTGCATTTGTTATCGTGGTATTCGGAAGTCATATTTAACTCTAACTTACGAACGTAACAAAAATACGTATAGTCAATACAGTAATAGGAAAAAAAAAAACAATCAACTGCACTTTGACTGCATACTAAAGTATCAACATTAATCAGGACTGGTGGAATCCAGCGTCCGTCGTCTGCCCTTGCTTGATATGTCTCAGGCCGTTGAAGCCGCTAGCTTACACTGATAACAGTTCCGAAATACTAGCAACTAATACCGTGAGTGAATATAACCAAATAGAAAATCCTTCTATGACATATAAAATTAATCTCAAAATTAAGCATTTTAACATTGACAAAATTATTGCAATGCAAAACACACAAGTGCTTACAATAAGCAGTGACCTAATAAATAAATATAAATTTAAAAACACACTACCACTTTCCTATTAAAAGGATTACATTATTTTTACCCTACAATTGTGTACCACGTAACACAAAACATAAATTTTAAAAGCATTGTATACTGTTTGTTTTTAACTCTTATTGATATTTTTATCTTTAACTTTGTTCTGCTAAATTTCTTTGAGCTGCCAAAATGTATTCCGGGTCTCAAATCTCTTTACCTAAGATCATGCCTGGAGCTATAATCTCAGGCAACAAACAATATCGATAAAACTGGCTAAGCTTTGGCAACATTACAGTTTCTCACAAATTTGCATCCTGCTGTGTTTTCTTAATATGCAAGCTACTTAATGTATCAGTATCAGTCACCACCACAAAGTAATATAAATCACATTTAGCAATATTTAGAATACCTTGCACTTGATAGAAACGAGGATGCGTCTCGTTCAGCACAAAGGCCTTACCTTCACAGTTTCCTAGGAGAAAAACTTTTTTTTTTTAGCAGTTTCTTCAAGTCCAAGCTGTATTGCAGAAGGGGGCGCATTTTACCTCAATAACAGTGTTTTCATTTGCGACAGTACCGACTGGATTTGCTCCAAAATATCCATGTTGCAGGTTAATATAATCCACATTCATCCACAACCAAGCTCTTTGCTCTTGAAACCGTTGTATGGCAATATGCTCATTGCGACGACCATACTCAATGGCTGAGGTCACAACTTGTGGTTTGTTAGGAATCTGCTTTACTACAGTTGCACAGGACGTTGAGTCTTTATTTACTGCGACAAACTATTCCAAAATTACTTACTGTCACTCATTTCCACCTCAATTCATGCCACAGATTGCAATCAGCTTGCATTTTAGTGTTTTCCATATCGGTAGCCCTTTCTTGAACACTTACTTGCAGTGAACTGATGTACAGTAGCTCCAGAAAGTATTTACACACCCCTATTGTTAATTGCAGTTCCCCCAAATAACCGTCCATAGAGAACGAAGATAAGATAAATCCCTTCCTCTGATGCGTGTATTATCCACGTACTGAATTTCCTTCGCTTCACTGACTTTAGAAAAGTGCGAAAGTGCGACAATGCCGCAGCCAATAAAGTAGGTATATGCACACCTCCCAATCCTTGAATGATTGGGCGAATCAACACCATCCTATTACTTTCCAGGTCTGAAACCAGCTCATTGGGGCAAGATAATGCACACATTTAAATGCAGTGTCAAAGTCTGAGGGACGGACACACCGCGACCAGGGAGGCCGAGAACACTTACTTGCAGGCAACGGGGTACATCGTTCGGCAAGCCACGAAAACACCATCTGTAAGTGCCATCTCCTTAGCTGCTGACATTGCAGCAAGGTCGGGCATAAAGGGCAGTGCCCAAACAATAAGGAACACATTGTATTCCAATGGCCTCCACAGCAGAAGCGCCAGAAAGAAGCCATTTATTTATGAGAGAAATTGGCACAGGTGCTTAGAGTTTGCCAAAACCTATCTTGAAAAACCTCTGGAAATTAGGAATACCGTAACATTTTCAGATGAATGCAAGTTTAATATGCATATTTGGCTCTGATGGGAAAACGTATGTGTGGCGCAAACAAAACGCAGAATTACGAAGATAAAATGAGAAACCTACGGTGAGACACGGCGGGGGTCATGTGATGGCTTGGGAATGCTTGGCCTCCACAGACATCAGAAATACTGCGTTCATCGATGGTACTATGAATGCTCTGATGTACATTGATGTATTGCGCCATAATTTACCAGACAGTGGTAATAAGTTAGATCTCATGGGTAACTTTTATTTCCAGCAAGGCCATGACCCCCAGCACGACACTTTGAAAACGAGGGAGTGGTTGTTGTACAACATGCCCCGAAGACTGAACACACCACCGCAGTCACCAGATCTCAACCCTATTGAGAATTTGTGCAGGCATAAGATGAATTTGAATGTGTGAAAAAGGGCCATATCAAGAAAAGAACAGCTTAAAATTGTTATCTTGGAAGAATGGGGTAAAATAAATCCAGAATTAATGTAACTGTTGGTACACACAATGCTAAGGCAGTTTTACGCCGTTATTGATACCAATGGAATGAATACCAAATATTGATATCTCGGTTTTTGCACATTAAAGTGTTTAGGTGAATGGTGTTGCACACTGACAAATTGTCTCTAGTACTATGTCCATTATTGTGTTCTGTTATGGAATAAACTATTTTAGAACATTCTTCCCAAACATGTGTGTGCAAATACTTTTTGTAGCCAATGTATCTATCACATTTTCCCGCTAGTTTGTCTGCAGTTACATCACAGTTCGGGATATCTGTAACTTGGTCAGCTGATGGTCTAGTGTTTTATTTCTATGGAGTTCGTTGGAACTCCTGCCAGACCCGGTGGTGTGGGGTGTGGGGCTACAGCACCTGCCTGCCAACTGGAAGTTCGCAGATTCAGTCGCCTGTGTATCTGTGTGTGTGATAGAGAGTATGAGTGTGTGTGTGTGTGTGATGTAAATCACATTTTTATAAATAACATTTGCATGGTTTTCGTATTAAGTTCCTAGCTCAATTGAGCTAATTTTGTTTTTTTTTTTCCCAGAAGTTTTTGACAGTTAAATTCCCCTTCAAACATAGGCCAACAAGCCTTTATCGAGAGTCAAGCTCAAAAATACTGACGTACAACAGAATATGCCAAGTTGTTGGGCGAGTAAGGAGCAAAAATAAAATATTTGTTTTATTTGTCCTATCTGCACCTCTCAGCAATTTGTTGAGCTGCCCTCACATATTGCATCCTTTTCTCGGCTGATTTGCAATGCGTTTAATATAGGTAAATTCTTCTCTCAATTTTTGTTATTCCCACTTACAAAATAATAGGTTTGCTTGCAATAACCAAATGACTGATTTGGATGGTACAGCGCACCGGCCTGGCATCGAAGCACTTACCGTCCCACCTCGATTTGCCTGTTCCTCCAGATGCCACTCCCTCCTGCTCCTCAGCGCTTACCTCACACCCCCACCCCTCCTCCTGTTTGCCCAGAAGCTTGACAGGTGAAAATATCACATGTGACACATTTGTATTAAATAGCATAGTATAACCCCCACCAATAACTCAAAACCTGGAAAAAAATTACAATTTTATTAGGTCCATTATAATTATAAAAATTGCACTTATAATTAACTAAACCATATAGAGTATGTTTTTGAATGACGTAGTATCCAAAATATTGTTTGGTACATCTACATACAGTTCAATGTAAAAAAAACCCATCTGCAGGTGTGCAATGGATTTCAGGGAATGCATTAAACAAGAATACAAATGGTGCATGTATACTTTTCAAAATATAATATGTTGTGTGTATACTTGTATAACTATAATTTTTCATAACAAAAAAAAAGTGTAATTAAAAGTATAAAACGGACAGTCAGCACATCAACAGATTATTAATAAAGCATCCTTGAGGGCACTAAGTAAAGAAATACATCTTTACTCAGTGTTGAGGGCGACCACCCAACTGTGTGTCGGATGAATCAGATGCCAGCGGGCTGAACACGAACTCTCAGAAAGCAATTGTTATGCTTAGGGGACATAACAAAATACAAAACTAATGTTGTGATTACGAACTGCACTGTGGTACACGTTTTGTTAAACCTCAAAGCACATCTAAATTTTGTGACGTCACAGAACAAACTAATGCACTGAAAAACACTACATAAACTTTATTTAGTAATTATGTCCAGGCAGTCGTAAACACCTACCTAAAATGATGGCTTTGATTGAAATAAGGTACTATAAATAACATGTGCGAAAATGTTATTAGGTCTGAAGAACAAATTCAAAGTACATGATTTCAAATCGATCAAATATAAAACTGACTAATCGTACTGAGGCTTACGTTATCTTAAGTTTTCCCCCAGCGTGTGCCGCCATGAAAACATTTGTATAGTTTAGGTATGCTGCATCAATAATATGGTGGAATGGCAAATTGAGGGTACGAAATGAAGAGGATGATGGAGGTAATGTTGGGCAAAGGTAGTGATGAGAGGGGAAAGACAGGTGAGTACCCGACTAGTTGAAGTGAAATGAGAAGTGATGGGTGGGCACGACTAGATGGAAAGGGAATGCTCCAAGCAAACCAGCGAACAGTTGGAAAGCAGGCAAGAATTATCAGCGTGAGTAGAGAGAGGAGATACAGGAATAGCACTCACTTGTGTATCCTGAAGCTCTGGTCCTGGTGTCCCTGCGTGGCGATCATCACGTCCGCTTCGTCCAGCACAAACACTGTGATCTTGCCCAGGTCAAAGAACTTGAACTTAACGCCCCAGTCCAGCACTTTGCCCGGTGTGCCAATGATTATGTGCTCTTTGACCTTGGAACCTCGAGCCACTGCCAACAGGATAATACACTGCTAATTTACTATGCAACCGCAATTCACCACTATGTGTACCCATATCAATGCTTCTTTTCAAGTATGTATTAAAACATACTTTGAACCACTATACCCTGCACAGTATTTCTTGGCCAGTCAAGGTCTGCCGATCAGCGACGCTCCTCCCGCCAGTTGGTGTCGGTAGTCTATCACTGCCGTGCGCTGTTGCCTAGTTTGCTGTGTTGCAGTGCCCCCAGCACAATATTTCATTAAAATTAAGTCACTTTTTGCAAGAGGCTCATTTTGCCGAATAAGTAGGTGAAAATCCTGTGTCTGTTTTATTTATTTGTTCGTGTCTTACATTATTAAGGAGTGCTCATGACAACTGGCATAAACTCACTACTATTTTTTTTAGAACAGAGATTATTAATCCTTCTCCTGACAAGAAACCATATTTCATAGGTATATCTAAATATGCCCACCTTGCTTTGTAAGCTGGCAATAACGCAGTCTGACCCGTGCTTAGTAGACAGAAGATAATGTGTAGCACAGTTGCCTTATTCCACCCAGTGTTGGTGTCTGCTGTGTTCTGTAGCCCCAGTACTGCGATGAGCTTTGAACATTCCTCGTTCTTCAGCTGCTTGCATGTAAAGTTTTCTTTGAAATTATGGCACTAAGTCAACTTTGTTCGATCACCAGTAGTTGCAAAAAGGAAGTGGTTCACAATAACCAAGATTGATTATAATCTTAAGCACGTATTATTATTTTTTTACTAAACTATCAAACCAAGAATTTTGCTTAAGTATAAATTTTAAACAAAATTAACTGGTAGGTAAAACATGTGATTTCGTTAAAGTACAGTGTTCCAAATTACGGCAGCTATGCGTGAGAAACTAGGTTGTGAGATTTTGTCAAGTTCCAAGGCAAAATTGTTGAAAAGTGTCTTTTTGTAACAAGAAATCAAATGACTGGAGGAAGTGTGTAATGGAAAGGAATAACATTACCACAGCATGGATGGTGAAGAGGCATTTGTCATTACAGGCTACAGCAACAAATATGCATTGTTTTTTCTATGCTACATGCAACTGTAAGTAAATGAAAATTTTACATCCACGTTCGAAAGATGTTGCCAATCAAAACGTTCAAGTGCCAGAAAATGTTTACAACAAATGCAACAACTTAGCAGTTCGTCTGTGCTCAAATGTTTCCTAATGGATATTATCTCCCAAATACGTTCATCATGTACATGGTTAATCTGTTTGTCTCGCTACTATTTTCACACGTGTCTTTATGTATACAATTGCAATTTATATTACTACAATTCAGATTTCATGACACATGTATTGAGACATGACGGACGCTTGATGGATGTGGCAACAAGGCTCTGTAATGCTCGCAGACAGGCTGATACTGAGAGGTCAAGAAGTTCTGTGCTGGGTATAATAAACAATTCTACAATAAAATATTTAAATTCTGGTAAGTATACAGTACTTTAGCATGACATTATGTACAGATATTTGGTTTCACAAACTGCAACACTGTGCCTTCTAAAAAAGTCATAAGGATGTAAGCAACTCATCCTTCCAGGGCCAGACTGAACCAGAGATTTTGAAAAGATCCTTTTAACTTTTCAAGGCATGAATTAATATAGTTGATACATACCTACAGGGGATGGACAAAATAATATGAACACCTGACATATACAAAATATTTATTTATTAATAAGGTGTTGGGCCACCATTTGCTTTTAGAACAGCTGCAATTCTTCACTAAATAGATTCGTAGAGTGTCTGAATAGTTTCCAACGGAATGTTGTCCCATTCTATTATCAAAACATCCACCAATTGCTTCAGTGATGTTGGAGATGGAAATCTGCTCCTCACTCTCTGCTCTAAAACTCCCCATAATGGTTCAATTATGTTGAGGTCTGGCCAGGAAAGATGTTTGATGATATTCTGATGCTTCTCAAACCAAGACTGAACCTCTTTGGCTGTGTGTATGGGCGCATTATCATATTGGAATATGGCAGTGTTTGGCAGCAATATACTAGTCTTACATTATTACGAAGTGTGCGTGATATCTGGCATAAACTCACAACTTATTTTTTTAGAACAGAGATAATTAAGGATCTCTGCATCTCATCAATGATGAGATGCCGAGATCCTCAATGATCTTGGCATCTCATCATTGAGGATGCCGAGATATTCATTTGCAGTAATCCGGCCAGTGATGTGAATGAGAGGACCAGCTGAATACCACGATATAGCCGCCCAAATCATAACGGAACCTCCCCCATGCTTGACTGTAGGAAGCAGGCAGTCCGGATCGTAGGCTTCTTTTGGGGTTCTCCTTACATAAACCTGGCCGTTTGTAGGAAACTATGTAANTTACATAAACCTGGCCGTTTGTAGGAAACTATGTAAACGATGATTCATTGGACTATACCACATTCTTCCAATCATCAAGTGTCCAGGTTTTATGATCGTGGAACCACTTCTTTCGCAGCTTAGCATTGGNTCATAACGGAACCTCCCCCATGCTTAACTGTAGGAAGCAGGCAGTCCGGATCGTAGGCTTCTTTTGGGGTTCTCCTTACATAAACCTGGCCGTTTGTAGGAAACTATGTAAACGATGATTCATTGGATTATACCACATTCTTCCAATCATCAAGTGTCCAGGTTTTATGATCGTGGAACCACTTCTTTCGCAGCTTAGCATTGGNTATACCACATTCTTCCAATCATCAAGTGTCCAGGTTTTATGATCGTGGAACCACTTCTTTCGCAGCTTAGCATTGGCTTCCGTTATAAAGGGTTTCGCAATTGCAGCCCTTCCATGAATTCAAGCCCGCAGTCAAGGGATACCAATTTCTGGGCCCATAATAATGGCTAAAGCTATCGAGATGAACAAGGAACAAGAAACTTGATGGGGATCCTTCATTTAAGGCTAGTATAGGTTGGCTGGATAAATTTAAGGGTCAACATGGCATAAAGCAGTAGGAAATATCTGGTGAAATCCTAAGCGCTGATAGTACAGTCATTGTAGAATATCGGGAAAAACTAATGAAAGAATTAGAAGATAGAAATTTGGTCAGAAAGCAGGTTTACAACTGTGACAAAACTGGCCTAAATTGGAGAGCACTTCCCGTGAAAACCTTAGTCTCCTTATCGGAAAAATCTGCACCTGGTTTTAAAATGCAATAAGACCACATAACTGTCATGGTGTGTGTGAATGCAAATGGTAGACATAGGTTTCCTTTACTAATCATTGTAAAATCTAAAAAGCCTCGAGTTTTCAAAAATATGAATTTAAACGTCTTACGTACCAAATATTATGCACAAAAAAGTGCCTGGATGAGCCAGGATATAAAATTACTCACCAAGGTGTCACACAAACAGCCAAATGTAAAATCACATTTAAAATCGATCAGATTGCCTGAAGAACCCATGTCATTAATGGACAATGCACCAACTCATCTTTCTCATGACTTACAAAGTGATGATGGAAAAATTACTTGCCACTTTTTGCCTGCTAACACTATTCCACTAATTCAGCCCATGGATCAGGGTATTATTGAAAGTATAAAGCGACGTTATCGAAAATGCTTTATTCAAAAAGTTGTTTGCGTTGGGGATGAATTAATAAGTGTAAAGCAGTTTTGGAGGTCATACACTATTAAAGATGCAATTTTTAATGTCGCTGAAGCCTGGCAAGATATACGAGAAGAAACATTAAAAAAGGGCTGGAACAAACTGTGGCCTGAGACTGTAAACGAGAATGAGGCCATAAACGAATCTGAAAAATATGAGAAAATTTTACTTCTGTGTCAAGGGATTCCAGGTGGAGAAAACACATCAATAGGTGGAGTAAGTGAATGGCTGGGAATTGACAGAGTTGAGTGAGGTTTTGAAATATTAAATGATGCGGAACTTGTATTAAGTGCAACACAGGAGGTAGACTGTTTAAGTGAAGAAGAGGATTATACACTCAAGGATTGCCCCAAAATAATTAGCCACAGTGACGCTGAAAACATAAGAGGCAGACGCTACACAGATATTACTCCTACGTAAGATACGCAACACGGCAGCAACAAAAACCAGTGGAGTATTAAAATAAAGGAAAATGACAGACTTTTTTAGGTAGGATTATACTACTGAACATATACATAATAGTACTGTATTCAATTTTGTTATTTTATCAACATAATAAACAGAAGTCTACAATATTTAATATCAAATACATACTGTGCTGTACATTCTCCCATTGATTGCTACCTGTTTAAAATATAGGGCTAAATATTGTATGCATTATTATCGCTAGTATNTCTATATTATCCGCCTATAATTTTACTATAACATGGACTGTATAAGCTGCATATTTTTTCCGAAAATATTTTTGAAAAACAAGGGTGCAACATAGAATAGAGTACCATCAACATTCTAGGATCATTTTGTCTCTTTAAAACAAATGTGATTCTTTTTGCAGAATGTATTAGTTACAAAGTGGCTGGTAAACTATTTGAGAGGCAATGCTATTATTTGCTTCTAAAAGCATAGTATTATCATTTTACAGTGTGAAACATATCTGTTGCAATAGAAAACCATTTCTGTCAAACGCAAAATTCAAATTCAAACACCCATCAGAAATTACATTTCCTACTGATGCGGTGGTTTAACCTGTGGCCTCGTATGCATACCTACAACCTGGATTTCCCCAAAAAAAAACTAGGTGCAGTTTAGAATCAATAGTAGTTTGGATCCCAGTAAATAAGGCATTAACACAGCACTGCACTCCCAGTGTTTGGGACAGTCTGTAAAAATGTATACATAAAACCAATCGTTGTGTGTTCCTCTCTCCTCCCAAACTCTCCTACTGACATTCCTTTCTTCCCTCTGCTGTCCATGGCAAAGCTTGAAGTGGAAAATTACGATCTCTCTCTCGGTTGGAGACATATGGAGGAATTTTGAGATGTCTAAGGATGAGAGCAGTAGCCTGATGGTGGCGAAAGAGTGATTCCAGGAACATGAGGTGAAGTTACATGCTCCTAGACTTCCATACAAATGACTGTTTGGTAACCATTAACAAAACAAAAATAAAAACATGAACAATTTTCAATTAATGACAACAGATCCCAGTAAATATATATTGATACTCCTCTCACCGTTGTATTTTGAAACTTTGTGCATGTTAGACGAAGATCAAATATTTTTTCTTTGAATTTACAAGTGAAAATACAGGATGCCTAACATGTGATTGTGGTTTTATGATTTTTGCACAAGATCAGTATTATTTTCACAAATTTAACGATTATAATAAATATTTACTAAAATGTAATTTTTTGTATAGAAAATAATTTAAGCTAACCAACCTTGTGTATTTTGCCAGCTTAAAAT
This sequence comes from Clitarchus hookeri, assembly GCA_002778355.1. NCBI lineage: Eukaryota > Metazoa > Arthropoda > Insecta > Phasmatodea > Phasmatidae > Clitarchus > Clitarchus hookeri. Next base: position 34,383 of record NQII01009898.1, read on the forward strand.
CAATTCTGTCTCTTTTAAAATGTGAATGTCATATTTACAGTTTTTGTTAACGCAATTGTTAACTCCATATTTCTTTTTGACAGCATGATATGTTTACATTTTTTGGTCGAACAGGACAGGCGCCATTTTGTCACCTTCAGTACGGTGTTTTTGTTCAAGGAAAGTTCCCTCTGAAAATTTCTTGCATAATTTAATTGTTATCTGTGATCTGTTCATTCTGCAATGAATGGCTATGTGATATTTATTTTAAAATAGTTTCATTGTTCTCTAAATATGTTTATAAAAGTTAAAATACTATTTTTTTTATTTAATTTGGCCATTGATAAAATTCTTTTCTGATAACGTCAGCACACACTGTTGACTAGACTCAACAAAAAAAAGTTCTATTTCTGCATCCTGTTTTACAAACTAATGTGTTTTGCGGTTACAAAGCCACCAATTAATGAGTTCTTTATTGTGTTTATTAAAAATTTAATTCAGTTAACATGTTGAACATAAATTTTGTTACAAGAACTCGTGTTGCTATTTGATTTAAAATAAACACAATGCCGATAATTTTATCCATTCACAAGTGGGCAAGCGGGTTCAAATTGGGTGACTTTTCCATCTTTGATACGAATAAGGCGATTATTGTGAGTAAATATTGCAACGAAACTGCAGACTGGAACAGAAAATGTCACCGCTGCCACATATTAGTAAACGTAAAAAATAACAGTGTTTGAAGACAGTACTGAATATTATGTAAATATAGTATAGTCTAGTTGAATTTCTACGTACATTGAAATATGATTTAGTTATGTCCTTGTTTATCATAAGGCCTTCATAATATATTGCTGTATTTGAAAAGAACACCAAAGGTGAAACATTTTTTTAATTAAAATATAATTTGTTACATATTCAAATATTGATGTTCTGCATTTTTTTTGTATATGCAACTGCCTGTGATGTACCTGCAGTATTTAGAGGTCTTTTAAATTATTTAAAGAGATTTGACAAGAACATTTTGTTTTTTTATTCATCAATATTTTGCACTGTCTTTCCAGTTTTGAACCAACATTCAGCACCACTTTCAAGTAATTTAAATACTGACTATCGTTAATTTTATTTACCACTTTACGGTATCCATAATAATAAGCATCAACTTTTAAAGTTCCATGCGAGCATAAGAACAAGATAAGTTGTATGCGTGTACGGACAGACGTTTGAAGACTTACACTCCTCCCCACGGACCGCGTATCGGATCTTGATGTCCTTGCAAAACTGGGACATCTTGGCTGCCACCTCGCCTGTCTGGATGGCCAGCTCATACGTCGGCGACAAGCACAGCGCCTAGGGAACAATTCCACAGTCAGCCAGCGTGGCAAACAGGTCCCTCACATGCCATTCACGCATACGCCTTCACTTGCAACAGATTTTACATCAGTCGTGATTGCACGCAAGTAGGCCACAACTGCAAACACAACAAAACCTTTAAAACTTCCTGCGAGAAGTGTACAAACAAGCCACTGAAAATATATTGAAAAAACAAGAGACATACAAATGTATCTATAATAATATTAATTCTTTACCAACAGGTATATGGTATCAATGGAACAACACATCTTGAAAGCAACCCAATAGCTTTACTTAGAATTGTGTCAATGTGACTATAAATATTAAGACTGCCACTCATTTTTTCAGACAGTACAGCGCGGAATGCGACTGCAAGTAGAGAAAACCCAAATGCACTCTCTGTAGCTGCAACCAAGTAGAAGACTGCAAATGTGATTTTCACTCTCGTGCGTGCCACATATGACGCTCCTTAAGCTGGTGCCACACACCATTCCGCAGTTTTGGTTTCTATCAACATGACTGTACTAACAGTTGCAGTTATTCAGTCATTTAGTCTATTGTACCACGCAAATAAACCAAACTCCACTTCCTACATGTAATTACAGTATGACACATTAGAAATAACATTTCATTGTGAACATGCTTCCGGATGTTTACAATTAACGAACGCCGCTTCAACAACCGATGAATTAAATTGCTCCGAAAGAAAAATTTGTTCACCGAAAGATAAATATCAATTTTACACTACACATGTTTACTGGTTTCATTCTGATTGTAATTGTACTGCTTGTTAACAGCATCCAGTTAATTTTGAGGCCAGTTTTTTTTTTTGTTACATTAGCTCGGTTCTTACTTGTGAAACACAAATGTCTATGCGTTTCAAACTTGGATGCCCCACTTTGAAGTATAATATGTTTTNTTTTTTTTTTGTTACATTAGCTCGGTTCTTACTTGTGAAACACAAATGTCTATGCGTTTCAAACTTGGATGCCCCATTTTGAGTATAATATGTTCTTATCACACTACATTATGCTGTCTTGGTCTTTGCAGTGTGCTTTTTATTCTTTTCCNAGTATAATATGTTTTTATCACACTACATTATGCTGTCTTGGTCTTTGCAGTGTGCTTTTTATTCTTTTCCTGGTTTACATAATCACTGCACTCTTGCGAGCCAGGGTGGCTAGCAGTACCCCTGACTCTTCTAGGTGTACTCCTACTTTTCCCGACTAACAAACACTGCTAATTAAAATATTTTAATCTTACTACTTAAAAAATTACAAAACTTTTTACGAATAGCACCAATATTGCCTTTCTTCATTAATGTTTTCGATGCAGCACAAATTTAAACTATTGAAAAAACTATTACTTGTACATGTTATACAAAACTGACATGTGAAAAAAAGGGCGACTAGGAAATACGAGTTCCCTCAGTGCCACAACGAAAGTCGCAATACAGAGATAGACACGATATTATACAATGTAGAAACTCATTGAGAACCACAAGTGTGAATTATTACTTCAGATTATAATTTATTTGCAGAATGTCAAACTGGCACTTAAAATTACATTTCCCACTATGTCAACGCTCGTATCAAAACAAAAAACCATTCAGTCACAAAAATATGTATAAGCCTAATAGTTGCTGTTTTTACACACATAATCCTCAAGATTTGAGATCTTCCTACAAAGGTTGAAGAAACCAAAATAATGCACAATACGATTCAGGAGATCACATGCAGCATTAAGTGCTCGAATCCAATATTTAATCTCCTATTAAATAATTTTCTAATAAATATATTCCAATTCCCTAAACTCATGTTAATTTTCCTGATATTTCCAGGAACGTAAAATTCCCTGACTTCTACAGGTTTATCCCGTTTTTCCCAATGCTAGCCACGTTATACTCAGATACATCCGTTTATCAAACAGCCACATAAATTATTTGTAGACACCTGGAAATGTGCAGATTCATTTGGCAGAACTCTCAACCCCAGTCCTCTGTGTACTAGAGCCTAATTAACTGATTGTTGACCATTGTTCCAGTTAACCACAGACCAGGTAGCACTGCATTTGGTGCTTTTGTCCTCGTAGGTTTGTTAATGGCTGAAAGTTGTCTGGGGCGTGTCTAACAAACTGTGGTTCAATAAAAGCACAAACTCAAATGAGTACTTCGTATAACTTGTTTTCAAAAAATGACTTCTCGAAAAATCTCTCTCATTATTCCCTATTCATTGAAATATAATTACTACCCTTATTTACTTTAGATATGGCAGGCACCTTCTAGAATGCAGTGCAAAATTAATATTTCATATAATTAAGTAATAATAATGCTCATTATATTCTTTGATTGTCAACAGTCATCTCACGGTACTTCTAATCTTACACTTGCTGCAGTCTGGCACAGACAGACTGTAAACAACACCTTACTTCACGTCACCCACGGGTGAACGTACCCACCAAGGAGATTAGTGCCACATGCACATACTTACCTGTGGGTGCTGCTTGGAGGTGTCGACGCGACTGAGCACGGCAAGCACGAAGGCAGCCGTCTTGCCCGTCCCCGACTGCGACTGGGCTATCATGTTTTGCGGTCTGCAACACGACAAGAGCACGTCAACTCTCCTCTCCACGGTGATACCCCTCCCAAACTCCCTACTACAAGCCCCGCACTCACGGGTCGGCCAGCAAGGTGGGCACTGCCGTCTCTTGGATCTTGGAGGGTGCGTTGAAGCCCATGTTGTACACTCCCTTCAGCAACTCTGGCTTCCTGCAACCACCACACACCTACACTTACAACGAAAAGTAATTTTTAATGCACTGGGTTTCACTTCTTTCCTCAACAGAGAACACATTGATATTCAAATTTTGTTCCCATCTTTAAGGCAGGTTTAACACACATGAAGTGAGATGAGGCCTTGGATGGCTATGAGAGAAACACACTGACCTTCCCTCTCTGTTAAAGTATCAGAAGTGGTGAAAAATGCAAACGCATCGGAATACTCTCAAAATGCAAGGAAACTAGGTGAAGAAATGCAAAGGAAATCTGAATACCCTCAAATAAAAAGCATCAGAAACACATGCTCCATTTCACACACACTCGAAAATTCATGCCCAGATAAGGTGATAACTGAGCGTGGATCATGAAGATGGGAGACTGACATGCTAATAATACAGCCAAGTTTTAAAGTGACATTTCTGAAACTTTTGCAAGTATTAGAGGGACATATTTGTGAATAGACTCACAGGTGCAACTCATCAAAGGACTTGATAGAATAGAGTGGGGAGCTGGGGTTCTGGCGTTGCACCTCGATGTCGTGGATGCTCTCCACCAGCCCCTTGCGTACTATCTTGCGCAGCAACGAGATCTCCGCCGGCCCACATGTCTCTTCCTCATCAACTTTGTTATTCACATTTGCCACCCCGCCATTCTCCTTCACCTTCTCCTCTTCCTTCTCTGGCTGTGGGGTCTTGGGGGATGGTCGGGGCTTCTCCCCAGGCTGGATCTCTACGCTCGCCAGTTGCTGCAACATGTACACACATACACACACACATCACATCACAAGTCACCACTTCCCATCACACCCTTGAGTATCCAGTGTACACTACATTTGCACAATACCACTATTGTTCATTTCATATAAGACAAGACAATGTGACCAACCTACACAGTATGTAGACAGTAAATGCTATTGTTTCGGTCAATAAAGAATTTGCCCTTTAGGCTACACAAGAAATGTACGTCTAATATTCGTGGTAGGCATATGTGGAATATATATTTAACGACCCATATTCACGAATGGCTACATTACGACACGTAATACCATTATATGAATCACACATTTCAAATTACAGGAACTCCATAAGACTACACTCAATATTTACAAACAGAGATTGTAGAAAATACAATAAGAAAATCAAGGAAAATTTGATAAGTAAGAAAAATCACATATCAAGTATTAACATCACAAGACTGCAGAAGTAAACACCGACTACAAATACGGCATGGTACAAATTATAGGTTATGCTAACTCACCTCCAGTAATGATCTTTCTTGCTCTTCAGCCGCTAGGCCCCAATTGACTTTAGTCGTTGACATTGTAATTTGTAATAAAAATAAAAATTAAAATACTATTTTCATATATTTTTTTTAACAAATCTAAAGGTCAGACGTAATTTACAATTCCCTTGTTAAAAAATAAACATACATTAAATACAATACACATTCCAATTTCTTTTTTTTGTTTTTGGTGCTATGTGGCCAACTTTCAACCCACGGCCAAAACCGAAAAATAGGAGCAAAGACAAACACGCTGTAATTACAACCGGAAAACCATCCAGGAACACACCAGACGGAATCACAAATACTATTCTTCTCGATAGAGGCCCATCAACCTTGGAGGGAAAGTAAAGCCATGGAACAAGGGATAGCAAGATAGAAGAGGGGCCTGTCACCTAGAACAACTAACAGGCCACCGAACACTCAAAATCAGATAATAATGCCATACTCAAGTAAAAACCGAGTGAGAAGGTCATGAAAAGGTACCGAAGGACAATAGGCAGGAAACCTCCCACGAACACTTTGAAGGGTGGCATACAATGAACTTCGTTCGCCACCAGGTGGGTCAAATCTGCTTTAGAGGAACCCCAGATACAGGACAAATTAGGGACTAAATTAAGTATATACAAATGAGACTGAGATGCATTATGATCTGAAATGAGACGAAAAGAAGTGACTGCTGAACTCCAATGATGATATCCTTGCCGAGAATATGTAGGAAAACTTCGTTCATATAAAGTATTAGAAACAGAAGTGTAATTTCCCCTGTATGCTTCCAATACTGGGAAATGTCCCTTTTAATATGAGATATAAAACCGAAAAGGAAATAGGCAATAGGGGCTTAGAGAGATCGTGTAAAATACTCAATTTCACAAGTTTATCAACTATCTCATCCCCCTGAATCCCTACATGCTCCGGTAACAAAATGTACAGGATAGTAATATGTAGTCTATCCAAAAGAACATACTGTTTCCATATAAGTCATATAAGCACCTCCTTATAGGGAGTTGGAGAAGACAAGGCCGTAAATAAACTATGTTAATCTGATATAACCAGAGGATTTAAGACATTAAAATGTTCCAATTCTAAATGTTTCTTTCTGTCATATAAATTGCCAATTAATTTTTTTGACAATGTGGCCAACAGAAAGACCATAGCCAAAATAAAAAATAGGATAAGACACATGCATGGTGTATATTTTTCTGCTTTTATAAGTACACTAGCACAAGGGTAATTGAGNTCCGGTAACAAAATGTACAGGATAGTAATATGTAGTCTATCCAAAAGAACATACTGTTTCCATATAAGTCATATAAATGTTTCTTTCTGTCATATAAATTGCCAATTAATTTTTTTGACAATGTGGCCAACAGAAAGACCATAGCCAAAATAAAAAATAGGATAAGACACATGCATGGTTTATATTTTTCTGCTTTTATAAGTACACTAGCACAAGGGTAATTGAGTTCTCTTTTCACAGTAACTGTATATCAAGACCTCATAGTTTTTACTTTAGGTTTTTAGTCCGGTAACATATCTCGTGATGTCACACTCACAAACACATTATTAAACAGGGAACTGTATTATGTAGCATATTCATTAGCCTTAAGAGAGTAAATGTCAATTTTCACAACATTTTTGGAGCTGGTTCCGGATACCCTAAGCAGAAGACAAAAACATGTATTTAGTCTGACTTCAGTACTCGGCCTAGCCGGCAGAACTGGAGTTTTACTCCTTATGGACCCCGTCGACACCCACAACTTTTGCTGTAACCACCATCATCAATAGCAACATTAATCAACCGGAACATTTGTGTATTCAGTGCCGAGGGGATGACGGTCTGACTTCCTGTATTTTAACCAGGGTTTAATGCACTAAAAGTATTTTCAGTTATTTACATAGCTTGGGCTGCTTTTGCTGTATTGGAGGCTGTACACCCTGACACACACGGTACATATTTATAGAAAAACGTATTCAGGCTCCCCAGCACATCTTAGTATTACCTTTTACCTTATAAATGTAGGATGCCTCCTTGAGGCGTCAATGACTTCCTGGATATGGCCAGGGCCCGAAATACAACACTAAATGAGAATGCACATGTTACGGTTAATTCAAGTAAATTGTATTGCCGAATAGTGTACACAGTTACATATATACAATGCAAATTAAAGGGGACCTGGCTCACAAGGCCTGCCAGCGGCCGTTACTGTACAAATAGGTCAAAAATGGTGCGAAAACTTACAATAGTAATTAAACCTCTGGGGTAGGTCAATTCAACTGATGGAGGGGTGCTGCGAACGCAGGGAAGACTGTTGGTAAACTAAATAAAAGTTCCAGTAAATTGCGTTAACCTATTGCAGTTAAATGTTAGGAACAAATTGTGAAAGCCCCATGACGCGACGTATGTGCAGCACATAAGACCCGTGGAATCAGACTGCCGGGGTAGCGCGGGCGAACTGCGTCCTCACCGAGAGCCCACGGCATCTCGCGAGATATCTTAGTTTACTGACATCATCACATAAACACGTAAAACAAACAGACAATAGGACTCTTCAGTGTTCGGGATAGACATCCCTTAGCTTGAGGAGAATTCAGAATTCTATCTTAAGCACTAATTTAAATACAAAACATGATTATGTGGTGCTTTGCAGAGCATGTGGAAAATTTATGTATGTTAAGTTTTGGGGCACTCTACGACCAGACCACTAATTGGCATGATTAGAAACACATTTGCACTCGGAAAAGTATATAGAACCCTTCAAACACCCTATCCTTGCTACTCTACACCTCATTAAATATGTATGTGGCGTGCATTTATTCTGCGATTACTTCGCAACCCCCTGAGGATGAATTTCACGAACAGTTGACCATGGAGATAAATACAACATCAACACCAACCACCAACTGCGAGATTAAATGATTTTGGGACCAACCACCAAACGTTTATTGTTTCACGTCACGTATTGCCCAGTATTGCAACTGCTACCAACACCAACCAATATGTTTCAGTGTTACACTGGTAGCGATCGAAGTTCGTTGTATGCATCCCTTCAACGACTTCGTGTGAGGTGTTTTGTTTCTTACACTTCGGTAATTATTCATGACTCTCGAATAGTTTGTGACGTTATCGTTCGGTTTTTAACTGAGCACAGTAGTATTATTATCTGATTTTGAGTTTTTGTTGTCCTGTTAGATGTTCTAGGTGACCGGCCCTCTCCTACCTTGCTTTCGCTTGTATCATACCATGGTCGGTAATTTTCTAGATTAGGGGCTTTTCTGAAAATAAGAAAAAAAACTCCAGAAAGTGGTATATTTCGACTCTACTAATAACGTAGAACACGAATATATTGGGGGCATAGCTTTAAAATAAGTACAACATATTTTAAAAAATTGAACAAGTTTGTGAGGTGACTGTTTCTGACAGTTTGTTTACGTTTTGAACGAAACGTTTTATGTCAACAGAAGTTGTTTTAATGAATTCAGCATAGCTTACCTAGTTGATATTGAAGCGGCCGTACTGTTAAAATAAGTACAACATATTAAAAATACTCGCTACATGTACGAGTAACTGATGTTTACGTTGACTAACGTGTGCCGCCATTATTAATGGCTACGAAGTGCAGATTTCACGCAATCTACCGGCGGCCGGCCTTACGTTAGTATGCATGCAGGCAGCGGTCGTGGTCAGTTCGATGGTGCTTCGTTCGTGATTTAAGACGGAAAAAAAGCAAGCAAGACTACGTTTCTGCGTTATATTAGCCTATTAACGAGTGCTTCTGTATATATATTCGGCTGTAAATGAGTGTTTCAGTGCGTTATATTCGCGTATGTGGTGCTTCGTGAAAACTGTGATTTCATCGAGTGATCTGACGTTGAATGGGCCGTTGACAAGAGTATGTACAACCCGCCTACATTGGTGAGTGCATTTATATTATTTGTGTGGGTTTTACGTTCCTTTAAATCCCTAAAATCCTAAATTCGTAGTTTAGTGTGAAACCCACAAATCCTATCCGGTAGCTTAACGTGCAAATGTAGTTATATTACGTAAGTCAAACAAGGCTTTTTCCGGACGTTTATACAGCACAATTTCACATTCTTTCTATACTAACCTTGGATTATTCGTAGGTAACGCAGAACCGACTATAGTAGCGTCGTTACCGTATGACTAATTGTATAATATGTGCCCACCTAAGCGAACATAACCTAACCCCACGATGGGTGAATCACTATTTTACATTTTAAAACTAACCTAGGATTGTAGCGATTTTAACTAAC
>NQII01009899.1:0-28278 GCA_002778355.1 Clitarchus hookeri
TTGAATAGTCGCACTCTGCTTTCACGCGAGACAACAAGCGTTACAAAGTCGCACTGTGCTTTTGCGCGAGACAACAAGCGTTTCAAAGTCGCACTGTGCTTTCGTACGAGATAACAAGCGTTGCCATGCCGCACTGTGCTTTCGCTCGAGACAACAAGCATTGCCAAGTCGCACTGTGCTTTTGCGTAAAACAACAACCGTTGCATAGTCGCACTCTGCTTTCACGCGAGACAACAAGCATTACAAAGTTGCACTGTGCTTTCGTGCGAGACAACGAGCATTGCCAAGTTGCACTGTGCTATCGTGCGAGACATCGAGCGTTGAAAAGTTGCACACTGCTTCCATGCGAGAAAACAAGCGTTGCCATGTCGCACTGTGCTATCATGCGAGACAACGAGCATTGCCAAGTTGCACTGTGCTTTCGTGCGAGACAACGAGCAGTGCCAAGTTGCACTGTGCTTTCGTGCGAGACAAAGAGCGTTGTCATGTGGCACTGTGCTTTCGTGCGAGACAAAGAGCGTTGTCATGTGGCACTGTGCTTTCGCGCAAGACCACAAGCTTTGCAAAGTAGCACTGTGCTTTTGCGCGAGACAACAATCGTTGCATAGTCGCACTCTGCTTTCACGCCAGACAACAAGCGTTACAAAGTCGCACTGTGCTTTCGCGTGAGACAATGAGCATTGCAAAGTCACACTGTGCTTCCGCATGAGCCAACAGGCGTTGCAAAGTCGCACTGTGATTTTGCGCGAGACAACAAGCGTTTTAATGTCGCACTGTGCTTTCGTGCGAGACAACAAGCATTGCAAAGTCGCACTGTGCTTTTGCGCGAGGCAACAAGCGTTGCTTAGTCGCACTGTGCTTTCGTGCGAGACAACAAGAGTTGCCAAGTCGCACTGTGATTTCGTGCGAGACAACGAGCGTTGCCATGTCGCACTGTGCTATCATGCGAGACAACGAGCATTGCCAAGTTGCACTGTGCTTTCGTGCGAGACAACGAGCAGTGCCAAGTTGCACTGTGCTTTCGTGCGAGACAAAGAGCGTTGTCATGTGGCACTGTGCTTTCGTGCAAGACCACAAGCTTTGCAAAGTAGCACTGTGCTTTTGCGCGAGACAACAATCGTTGCATAGTCGCACTCTGCTTTCACGCCAGACAACAAGCGTTACAAAGTCGCACTGTGCTTTCGCGTGAGACAATGAGCATTGCAAAGTCACACTGTGCTTCCGCATGAGCCAACAGGCGTTGCAAAGTCGCACTGTGATTTTGCGCGAGACAACAAGCGTTTTAATGTCGCACTGTGCTTTCGTGCGAGACAACAAGCATTGCAAAGTCGCACTGTGCTTTTGCGCGAGGCAACAAGCGTTGCTTAGTCGCACTGTGCTTTCGTGCGAGACAACAAGAGTTGCCAAGTCGCACTGTGATTTCGTGCGAGACAACGAGCATTGCCATGTCGCACTGTGCTATCATGCGAGACAACGAGCATTGCCAAGTTGCACTGTGCTTTCGTGCGAGACAACGAGCATTGCTAAGTTGCACTGTGCTTTCGCGCGAGACAACGAGCGTTGTAAAGTCACACTGTGCTTTCGCACGGGACAACAAGCATTGCAAAGTCGCACTGTGCTTTTGCGCGAGGCAACAAGAGTTGCAAAGTCGCACTGTGCTTTCGAGCGAGACAACAGGAGTTGCCAAGTCGCACTGTGTTTTCGTGCGAGACAACGAGCGTTGCCAAGTAGCACTGTGCTTTCGCGTGAGACAACAAACATTACCAAGTTGCTTTGTGCTTTCGCGCGAGACAACGAATGCTGCATAGTTGCCTTGTGCTTTCGTGCCAGACAAAGAGCGTTGTTAAGTGGCACTATGCTTTCGAGCGAGATAACAAGCGTTGCAAAGTCGCACTGTGCTTTTGCGCGAGACAACAATCGTTGCAAAGTCGCACTCTGCTTTCTTGCGAGACAACAAGAGTTGCCAAGTCGCACTGTGCTTTCGTGCGAGACAACGAGCGTCTCCAAGTTGCACTTTGCTTTCGTGTGAGACAACGAGCGTTGCCAAGTTGCACTGTGCTTTCGTGCGCGACAAAGAGCGTTGTCTAGTAGCACTGTGCTTTCGAGCGAGACAACAAGCGTTGCAAAGTCTTACTGTGCTTATGCGCGAGACAACAATCGTTGCAAAGTTGCTCTGTGCTTTGGTGCGAGACAACAAGAGTTGCCATGTCGCGCTGTGCTTTCGTGCGAGACAACAAGCGTTGCCAAGTTGCACTGTGCTTTCTTGCGAGACAAAGAGCGTATTCAAGTAGCACTGTGCTTTCGCGTGAGACAACGAGCGTTGTAAAGTCACACTGTGCTTTCGCGCGAGACAACAAGCATTGCAAAGTCGCACTGTGCTTTTGCGCGAGGCAACAAGCGTTGCATAGTCGCACTGTGCTTTCGTGCGAGACAACATGAGTTGCCAAGTCGCACTGTGCTTTCGTGCGAGACAACGAGCGTTGCCATGTCGCACTGTGCTTTCGTGCAAGACAACAAGAGTTGCCAAGTCGCACTTTGCTTTCACGTGAGACAACAAGCGGTGCCAGCCGCTCTCGGAGAGGTATTTCAGAAGACGTTCGTATGACTTCTAGCAGTTTGTTGTGCATCGCCCAGAGCTATTGACTCCCAGTTGTGAGCAGGGGGTGGGGGCACACTACTGTTTATTATAGTGATGTTTTAAGAAACACATTTCAAAAATATAGCAAACGAACTCTGCCTGTACCAAGAAAACGGGAAATACATTTTCCTAGTGTCCTTCCACTCTTTATGTATGAGACGAGACTATAACGGGCGGAAAATAACACAGCTACTCACGGAAAAAAAGTTTACCGCAAATTATTGAGTAATAATTATTTTTGTTTATTATGTTTTTGTTATATGTGAAGATCCCATATGAAGGGAAGCACATGTATTCTGAAAAGTAATACAGCAAACATTGCACCCGTCAGTCGTGAAATGAATTTCGCGTGCACTAATGACACAAACATGCTAAGGTCACGACCGCGAAGATGCAGAATGCATGCTGTAGAATTCACGAAAGTTAGTGGCATAAATAATCGATATAGCGGTACAGCTAAAAATTCTCGGAAAATATTTTATAATTTCTACAAGCTATATATGTAAAACATACGAACTAACATAATGTTGGCTACCGACGTTTCGTTGGACCGAGTGTGATGTAGTTACTAACGTTATACGGGATATTTTAACGCCACATTTCTATACATTTTTTAACCGATTCCTTACAGTTTATGCGTTAAAATATTTTTTTAAATATCAATGTTTAAGATGCTGTTTCTTCGTAGTATACGACTAGAATTCAATGTACGATAGGATTCGATTTTCGCAAGATAACAAATATTGTTTACCACTAGCAGATAATTAAATTAGTTTGAATCAAAGCCATGTATTTCGGGTAATGTATGAACATGATTGATAACTACATAAACTGCAACTCTTATAGTTAGGTTATTAAACATTGATACGAATCATCGTCCTAGTCGTTTGTGGGTATAATGTTTATGTTATGAAATTATTATAAATAGGGTATACACTATTTTTTATTGAGCACAAACGTTTGTTTACCAACATTGGAGTAACTTACACACTGACATAACGCATAAATTAAATCAACTTTCTGACAAAACAGTTTTTTATGACTACTGCAATAAATATGGCTTCACTTATTATGCAAGTTAACACAATCGAGAAAATAATGTGATAAACCACTATGTAGTTATGAGGCATGATGTTTATTGAAGTTATACTTCTTTTGGCGCGTTCAGGGTAAAAGTGAAGTGTGCAAAGGAAGTTGCGCGCGCACAGTGTAACGAAATTCGACAGTTAACGTGGTAGGGGTATGACCCAACGCGCATGCGCGTATTGTCTAGCTATATACAAACGCAAGGTACACAAGTATTTGAGGTTATGCGCGTATCGTCTGTGCCGAGAAAAATTTGTAAGTGACAAAAATTATATAGTAAAATTTTGAAAGTGTTTTCAAGTATTTGAGGTTATGCGTGAAAATTTTATTTTAGTCACACTAAAGAATTATAACTTTAAACGCGCGTACATAAGTACACACACCTCTCTTTTTTTGTGGTATTCGTGTTGTTTGGACTTGCTTGACAGTTCCCAGCCGTGTTTTGGACAATAGTACTTCGCGTTGCTGTCAAAGTCGGTATAAAAGTTTCGATAACTGTTTTAAGTACATGTGTGTGTTTCCTGTGCAAATAATACATATTTGTATAAAGAAAAATACGCGTTTAATAGGATTTACAATATTACATTACAAATATTCTAACCGCAAACTAAATTCGCACATTACCACCGCCTCCAACAAGTAGGTAATCTTACAAATTCCTAGTTTATCAGGTGTGTGCTTTCGTTACTTTCAGAAACATTACAGTTGTTTCCCACGGTTCTCGTAATATCTGTTATTTACATATATTTTCGTTATATAAGCCTACGTATGCAGTTAACGACGTGATACTGCAGGGGCAAAAATGATTTTCTTTTGAAAATTTTGAAAAAAAAAATGGTATATTATCAACATAATTGATAAGGAATGCACTCAAATGAACAGATAACTTATTTATACGCATTGTTTTCTTCCATTCGACGTATAATAAATGTTCCGTAAATTACGAAGAAATAGTTTTCATGCAGAGTGCTCGGTAACAAATAATCGTCACTGGTCTCAATTCCGTCCATGAAATAAGGCTCTTGGTCTAACCTGTCAACTATTTCTCATTCCGTGCTCCTTGGTCAAGTAACTATATATATATACAGGCTGATTCTAAAATCATCGAACAAACATTGAGGGGTTGTAGAGCTCACCAAAACAAACAATTATTGTATAAGAATATATGGGCGGAAGTGACGCGTTGAGGCACAAACACAAAAATATCGCCGCTAAATGCCTTTTTACAGCAATGTTTATAATAATTGCTCAAAATTGCTACCACCAACAGTAATGCAAGCTTGGTAGCATCGGTGGAGTGATTGGCGAACAGATTCAAATACGCCGGGTATTTCACGCACGCCACCATTGTCAGCCAATCACGCCATATGTAGAGGTCGCCAAGCATGCGTGACTGGTGGTGGATGCATTTCCAGCAACTGTTTTAACATTTTNCAATCACGCCATATGTAGAGATCGCCAAGCATGTGTGACTGGTGACTGTTGGTGGATGCATTTCTAGCAACTGTTTTAACATTTTCTGTACGGAATCACTCGTTAAGTATGCTGCTAATGAACATTTTATGTTTCCGTTAATGTGTTATGTTTTTGTGTTTGTGCCTCAACGCGTCACTTCCACCCATATATTCCTATACAATAATTATTATATGTATGTAAAGGGAAGACTTAAGAAGAAACTTTTATTCATTCCGTATTAAGTCCTTCCAGTAAAGATATATTATGGTTTTCTAGCGTTGATACCAGCAATATATTTTTTGCGTCTGTATGATAGAAACATTAAAATTTGACATCCATTAAAAATACTTTAATACAGCGACAAATATTTACTCTTCAGTCAAGCTGCAAATGGTCACACACTAAATTAGTATCAGTGGAAAACCAGTGATTCGCAGTGAAGGTCAATTACTCGAATCGGTGAAAATGGCTCTACTTAGAATCAGCGGAAAACCACTGGTTTTTCCAGTGAAACAATTTCACTGATTGAATAAGCGATAGCCACCTCCGTGCGGTGAAGTAAATATGCTTTTATTGAATGTAGCGAAATAATTCCAAGCAATAAACATATTTTCGACAGTCATTGTTTATATTGTGCAATTTAATGATATTTAAATAAAAGTTCAAATAACAGCAAGTTTCAAGATTTTAACCCATATAGTCTAGCATTATAACCTTTAACTTACCAATCGCACCACCTTGTAAACGCTAACTTTAAAAGGGAAAGTATATGTAGTATTTCATTAGTGATAATATGTATTTCTAAATTGTATGACCTTTATTTACGTTTTCAGTTTATTTGGTGATATTAGTGGTGTTGATACAAATAATACGAATGAATGCAAACACGTCACCCCATTTAATGCAGTTTAAACCTCCAAACCGATCGCTATAATCATTACGAGTAAACGAAATGAGACACGTAAAAACAGAATGGAAGACTAAATGTTCACGTTGCCTTGTGCTGTAGTATTATAAAAGACGCATCTAACATTAAAATAATACATTTATTTGCTAGGGCGCAGTGGTTTCATTTGATACGCATTGTTTNGGGCGCAGTGGTTTCATTTGATACGCATTGTTTAACTGCCACTTGGCACACATCAACTGATCTATCAGTCAAAAAACAAATCACTGAAAACCTGTTAAAAACGTTTTTAAGGTTTTGTATTGTGTGGGCATTACGCCAATTATAACTTACTGCAATTAAACATACAACTCTTTGTGATGATAAAAATTGAACGATCATGCGGTGTTTGAAACTACGAACATTTTTGTTACCACACCGGCCATCAACTAACTGCGCTACAACTGCTGCCTTGTAGCATGGCATGCAAATGATAATACATAATAATTCTCCTGCAATAACTATGAAACGGTTTGCGTAAGAATTTCACAGGCAATTACTTTAACAATATCTTTAACGTCACTGACAAGTTGTTGAGATAAGCTGGAGACTTAACGTGCATCAAGAACTTGCAGTTTGTCGTGCAGTTCACGTAAACACGGAATTTGTGGTTTTGAATGTTGTGCCTTAAGTAGCTTTACTAATAGAATCATAACTCATAACGTGAGCGACTTAAATTATTCTGATTAGTCAATTTCCACCTACACAACAGTGTTAAAGAAAACGTTTGGCTTTCCTCACGTTCCTAGAGAAATGATTACTCCACGTTTAAAAAACCCCAACAACAAAGGATNAAGAAAACGTTTGGCTTTCCTCACGTTCCTAGAGAAATGATTACTCCACGTTTAAAAAACCCCAACAACAAAGGATACCGACATTTGCAAAACCGTAACTTATTTTAAAATTCTAAAATATAAGTAATATATGTTTTAAAACATTAATGAATAGATAACGGTGTTTCAATTAAATGTTTTTTCTCTACGTTTGTCGTGTGATTGTCTACCGAGGAACGTTTACGCAGAGCGTCATACGGTGAAGCAATAAGAAACACAGTATACGTGGCAGATATAAAAAATTACAGTTATTTAATTATCGAGTTACAATTAAATAACTGTTAACACGTACTATGTATAGCTTACATTGTAGGCGAACGCCGTACATATATGACACTGATGCAGTGGTTTTACATGCTGGTTTTAATCACACGAAAATATCCTCACCCTCTTTCTTCAATGTTGCGAATACTACTGACATTTCCTTACATCTCGATCGGCACTCAAAGGAAGCCTACTTTTGTTGCCGATTGTTTCTCGTCGACCTGTAGTAGATGTTTGGAACTTGGCAAGAGCGTGACCTCGGATCAGCGCGAGTACGGTAGTTCAAGTTACTTCCACTACGACGCGCCACCAAAGAGAGCGAGATACTAGAAAATACCTTTCGATAATAAGAAACGTTGGTGTTAAAATTGCATCAAATGCAGTATCCTTTAGTTTTAAAAATACTAAAAATATAGAATTTGGAATTCCTCAATACTGAATTATAGATATTCTACCGACGAGTCAATGTTTTCTTTTTAAAAAATGCTAAATAGAAAATGAAAAGATGTTAAAATTGGTTCAAAATGGAAATTTACTACTTTCCCAAATTATTCTATGGTGAAGCATTATATTCTATAATGTTGCAAATTTTACGATTAACATTTTTGCGTATTTTTTAAATTTGTGGTTTCGGGCCCTTGTTATTTGAAAACAGTTTTAAATTTTTTTTCGAAAATTATACATTGGATTGATTATTGATGTATGTACTGGCCTACGTCATTAAAATATCTAGCCGACAAAACAAATCCCATTGAATTATGTTCAGTTGTTCATATTCTGGTATTGATTTTATATTACCTTCATTCATGCATGGCCCGACCTTTCCTTACACGCTTAAAACAGTTAATCCTGGAGAGATACGTTAACAGGAACCAGCAGCCAATGACTTTTACCACTTACCTAAGAAATATTGTGACGACGTAGGGTTAAAGAATATTATTTATATAAATATAACATACACAACATATTCATTTTCAAGTAATACGCGAGTGCTTTAAACGCTGCTAGCTGTTACAGATGCTTGATGGTACTTCTCGACGTTTGACTGATTAAGTCTTAGTGACGTGAATAAGGTAACTTACTCAGAAACAATAATTTTTTCATTACAACGCCCAAGAAAGCTTCGAGTAGAGTCTGGATACTTCGTTCCCGAAACTTGAATCTATTGTAAATATGAAGACGTTCTGTATTTTGTTTTTACGTAACTTTCTTCCTTTTCTCGTCATTACGGATCGAGTTTTCACATATTCACTTACATTTCCTTGAAAATTAACTAGAAGCTAGGGAAATTTTTAACAGTGTACGTCATATTCCCGTGAAGTGTTCTGATGAATGTTTGTACGTGCCACACGAAGGATGATGGTGCAGCTCTCCTATACGATGTGATTGCGCCAACATTTCACCCATTGATATTCTTCCCTACCAACTTTCAGTGTTCCCGAATGATTTCACAGGGGGCGTAAATATTTTGCGTGTAGTGTATTTCAATAAATAAACGCTTTGATATTAGTGGCGCAGTAAATGAAACAAATAATAAAGCGGCAAAGATAACCAAAAACAAAGTGAAGGAAACTCAGCCTAAACTATAACAGTACTCGACTATTCTGTTGTTCAGCACGCAGAAAAACGACATACCTGAGGGAACGAACATCAATACCAACGAAATTTTTATCGCGACGTAATATACAATAACGTGAATTTTTTTTCTGTTTCCCTTGTGTTGTAGACGCAGGCCGTTGAGAAGCTCTAATGTGAACGTGATAATAAGTTGTCTGTAGGCGTTTCCTGGAATTACCAGCTACGGAATGTAATAATGTTGGAAAACCGAAGCACCTCGAGAACACATCTGCCGTGCACGTGGTTTCCTGTCTTCTCTCGTGCGAGGTTATGCATTCGTAGCAGCCGGAATACAACCGCATCGCTCTTTAATTAGGGCGATCCGCTAAGTGCACGCAATTAACATGGCTTATTATTTAATGACTCATATGTCGTGTAATGGCAATCAGCATGAATTACAGACGTTACATAAAATTGTGAGCATTTATATGTGAGCTGATGTCACAACAATATTTCGTATGTGCCCTGGGCAGGACCCCATGTCTCCTCGCACATGTAATTAAAATTGTAAATTAAAACTTTTGTTAAACGTTAAGAGAACAAGTATCTTTTTTGAAAACGTAATGTTTCTTCGCGTTAAAATTTGACGTGCGCAGTCACTGATTGTTCTTAACATTTTGACCAAAACTTTGAATTTTTCAAGGATGAAAATTATACGGAGTTGTGGCGCAAGGCAAGAAGTCAGCTCTGTATGTGGGTGTGTTAGTTAACACTGACACATTTATTTGCAAAACCTTTATAACAAACTGTTCTGCCCTTCCAATTCACCATCGAGTAAGAGGTTAAGATTTAATGACGAAATATTGCAGCGTATTCGTTTAAGAGAAACCCGGTTTATACAGGCAACTGTGATGTGCCTACGTCTTCTCCTCGTATGTATGTTGTGTATAAAGATTAATTAAATATTCATCTAAAATAAACTATGCCATAAAATACCTTCGATGTACCTTCTGAAAGACATTTTGTGAAAATGGAAAGAGATTTGAAAAACAGAAATTTCAATGAAGACTTACATGTTTTTCAATATCTGATAATTGTACAACTAGAGATAAAATGTAACTGAAAATATTTTTTGCATATAAATTATTAGACCTTGGCGGGAAATAAACGTTGGAACAAATTTTAGTACAAGGTCAATATAATATTACTTGAAATATAGGAAAATTATTTTTATTCTTACATCATTGAACGGAGCTAGGAATGGCCATATACGTTTGCGTTGCGGGTGCAATCAACACACACGGTGTAGATAAGAACACTTGCTTCTACTGTATATCGGTGTCTTCCATCGTCTAAACGAAGGATCTCAGACTTCCCTTAGTTTTCAGTTAAGTCATACCTCGTTGGCTTAACGTCCCGGCGTGTTAGCTCTGTTTATGTTTTCTTTCTGGGCGAGCATAAGTAGAGGTGTCTATTACTTTGGGCGAGTTCGCTTCTTTCGTCTCCTAGGAAGCATTCCTTCTATAGAGAGCAAATGTTACCGCTCGTTTAAAGAAATTAATATTCACTTTAACAGACGCCTCGAAAACATTAACTGTTTGAAGGTTGTTGATACCTTTTCTTACACGTCACTTCCACAGTGCAATATTTGGTTCAAACTGTTACCTGCTGACACACAGGAATATTCATTTTCATATACATTTATTCATCACTGAACAATTTTAAGTAGTGCTAGAATTCGAAAATTTACTAAATAGTGGACCTGAGATAGGACTGTAGATATTGTATCACAGTGCCGCAGCTTTGCCCGTTATTTCAATTACATGTTCCTTACATTAGCTTATTTAATATTTTAAATTTAATGTCAATGACTACAAGAACAGTTTGAATTATTGTCCAGTAATAAAATAAAATGTTTTATAAAGGTCTAAATATATCTGATGTAACCAATAACAACACGCATCTCAAAATCTGATGCTGCTACGAATGTATAAAAAAAAACAACAGAATATTACAGCAACAAAAAAAAATTGAAATCAGTGAATCACTGTAAGCGAAAGAGTACTTGCAATGAATGAGGTCCTGCTATAGATCTCTTTATATTTGTTTCAATTGAAGGGGTGTATAAAGGCAAAAGCACGCCCTACACGTTACAGTCTGCAATACGTATGAACCAAGCGTATTGCCTACTCCCTCGGCGTAAAAAGTTTTCCACGCAGGATTTTGAAATACCCAGAAGCTTCTTCTCCCTGCACATATTTCCGATGCCAACGGCTTTCAGCATTTTCAAAATAAAGCTTGTGATCGTACCACTAACAATATTGTGTGTAAAACAGATATGATTTCCTTGCTCACATTTCACGTTGTGAATAAAGCCAGCTTCACACAGAAGGTTTGTGTGTACCCGGGGTTCGTTTTAGAAACCTCGAGCGTGCTGTGACACACAGCCGCAACTCTCACTCACATTCACCGTCGTGGGTTTTGTCTCGGAACACTCACATGTGGCATCCATTTCCACTCCCGACAAATGCAAAAGCAGTTCCATTCTTCCAAGTACCCTACCAATTACCAATTACCTCCTGTCCAATATAACAACCTGCGCTTAACAATTTTAAGAGTACTTTCATTAAAATGAGGACATTTTTTGTGTCTACTTTGTCTGTTTATGTTGCCAGGATAAATTAGAAACCAATTACATTATTACAAGTTGAAGTCAATTACCAGTCACTACATAGTCACAAAGAATAAGCCTGGCGTATATTAAAGCAATTCTTTTACAAAACGAAGGTTAGATAACAAAAAACTCAAAGAGAAACTGGAAACAAATTTATCGGGTTCAAAAAGTCTATATTTTGTAAATTCTACATCACGTATTTGTATTAACAAAAAAATGTATTCATACTTTTCGTACTGTAAAAATTACTACTTCCACTTTTAATGATTGTGCATGCATGCATAATTATAATTCCCTTTTTCATATTTACTCCCGGTTTAACTTTTCTTACGTATGGCAATTGTGAGTTTAAAAAAAAAAGTGTTCAACAGAAGGTTTTTTTTAATAATTACAAAAATAATCACAAAATATAAAATTAAAAATATGTTTTTAATTTGCTGCCTTTTACTGACAACGATTTGTGGGATTTGATGTTCCAGGTATCACAGTTTCAAAACACAGACATATGTTGAAATGAACTTTTCCTTTATTATAAATTGTACTTTTAAATAGTAATTCTGAAATGGTTTTATCAAAGAACGCAATTTCAATTTCTATGCATGGGTCTTTCTAATGCAGGCTGTGTCTATACAGAAAAATAAGTTAAATAGCTAAATTACGACTACAGTTTCTTAAGATTCGACAACTTAAATAACAAGAAGACTGTTTGACTAGCATTCCTTTGCAAGAAGCACTTTGATTTCTGACGTGATTATCAGAACAGGTCTTTCTTGCCATATCTTCAATAATAAAAACCAAACCGGATATTTCCTAAAATCATGGGACAAACATTGAGGGTTGGTAGAGCTCACTAAAACAAACAATTATTGTATAANACCGGATATTTCCTAAAATCATGGGACAAACATTGAGGGTTGGTAGAGCTCACTAAAACAAACAATTATTGTATATGAAATATGGGCGGAAGTGACGCGTTGAGGCACAAACACAAAAAATATAACACCTTAACGGAAACATAAAATGTTCATTAGCAGCATACTTAACGAGTCATTCCGTACAGAAAATGTTAAAACAGTTGCTGGAAATGCATCCACCAACAGTCACGCATGCTTGGCGACCTCTACATATGGCGTGATTGGCTGACAATGGTGGCGTGCGTGAAATACCCGGCGTATTTGAATCTGTTCGCCAATCACTCCACCGACGCTACCAAGCTTGCATTNTCGCCAATCACTCCACCGACGCTACCAAGCTTGCATTACTGTTAGTGGTGACAATTTTGAGTAATTATTATAAATATTGCTGTAAAAAGGCATTTAGCGGTGACGTTATAAATAAACAATGTGTTGCATTTCATGTGTTATTTTTGTGTTTGTGCCTCAACGCGTCACTCCCGCCCATATATTCCTATACAATAAATGTTTGTTTTAGTGAGTTCTAGCACCCCTCAATGTTTGTCCCATGATTTTAGAATCATCCTGTATAGTGAAAACCCGAAGTGAAAATATTGAAGACTGAGTAACATTTTCCAGATTAGTATTCAAAGTGAAATAGATAGTGATAGAATTGCGGGCCCGATTGGTTGACTTTTGATGTATATCTGTAAAACAGAACTATTATCAGATTTCAGTTAAATTTTTATATTTATGCGTAAGGTTTTGTGCATATTTTATTGACATGGTATTATTCTATTCATGATTGTAAGTCATTTTCTGCTTTGACAAATTATCGTAACATATCAAAAATATCGCTTAGACAGACAGATAAACAGAAAAATAGGCGAAAGTGGCTATAACTTGGCCATTCATGTGGCAATATAAATGTTTGTTTTCATGTTTTGAAAACTGCTAAGTTTGTTGTATTTTGTTAGCTAATGCTTTTAGTTAGAAATGTGTAAATAAATAAACAGTGTTAAAATATTTGTAGTGTAATATGCACATTAGAGTAATTGTGATTTTGCACGATACATTCTGCTGAAAGGAGGTGACCCTTAGTTCATAACAGGTGATCTTCGTTTGTAGGAATATCTAGGTCTTTGCTAACGAACCAGTTTTGCCTAAACACTTGATCAGTGTGTGCCTATTGTCTAGTTTTCAAGCCACTCACTATTGATCTTCAGGTGCAAAGTTGAAGTAGTTAATTGGTTCACAATATCAGCACAGTTTTTACTGGCTTAAAGACTGAACAGCGTTTCGGGACTGGCCACGTATTTTTTTTATTTATTTATTTATAATTGATACATTAGCATCCATTACAAGCACTGAACAGTGATGTTGGACTGGTCTGGGTAACATGGATACACATATATATATATATATCTTATTATTAGCATAAAATGTACAAGTGTTATTACATGAAACAGCTATCATACAACATATTATCTATGTACACTTATGCTTATTATTTATGTGTCATACATTTTTGTGTATAGCTCATTGTGATAACAATACAAGCATTCTTCTACGGAATAAATGGCCTTACCAATGAAATATATTTAGATGTGGTTTTTAAAACATTGATTGTATACATGTGCTGTATGAAATAATGTATTTTGTTCATTAGTTTCAGGCCAGAATAATTACCATTTGTCTCAAAGAATGGTAAAGGTAGTGGACAGTTACGTTATGAACCTATTGTGCACTCACGGCACCTTCACACTCTTAAAAATAAACCTATGAAATATGAACCAAAGTGTTCCAACTATTTAGGTTTTTTTTTTTTTAAATAAATCATATGCAACCATTTAAAGATGTTATTAAATTATAGTATTATATTTGTAATTTATTAAAATACTAACTTACATGACTAAAAAGTACATTCATTTTGTAATCAAAGTGACAAAAAAAGTAAGAGCAGTACTGTTTTGGCAAGGCTAGTGAGAAACACTTTACATGGAACAAGATAATAAACATAGTTTTCTTATACCATATAAAGAGTAAAAGTTTATTATTGAGATATTTCCATTTTCAGTTAGCACCGAATGAAGTTGAATTTATTGTTTTTATTTTTAAAAAATATTACTTTTGCTGCCTGACCAACGCAAAATATGTTACGTAGGGTCTGGTCACCTCGTATTTTTTCTTCAGGGAGGAAGAAGCAAGAGTATTTATTTGTTTACACGTTCTGAACACAGCAATCTGGCATTATTAAAACATGTTTTGAACACAGCACTCTGGCATGATTACAACATGTTTTGAACACAGCAATCTGGCATTATTACAACATGTTTTGAACACAGCAATCTGGCATGATTACAACATGTTTTGAGAAACCATTCGTTGTCCTGGTAATTTAGTGTGTGCTATAATCAGGGTATTTCGTTATTTGTAGCCTGCGCGCATAAACATGTGAATTAAAAATTAAATTTTAAAAGTTTTTGGGGGTGGGGGGGATTATAATATTGCGTGGTTTGATCAGCACAGACCTAGGGAAATGTTTGGTCACTGCAAAAATCTCGCGAGAGTCCTGTAATCAAAGTATGAACGTTAAATGCCGTGAATATTATTCCATACCAACGGAGATGGGAAGCAAGATAAATTAATATTTCCATGCACCGTCGAAGCTTTCGGCGAACACTCCTGTCGATTGCTCCATACCGTTCATTTTACCCAGGGACTGATATCTTCTACTTTAGGAAATGTATATTCGTATGGTTTGTGTTTCATTTTTAGCAATGCTTATGTCAGTTTGCCTCGCTTTCTTTATAACAGCAGCTGAGTTGTAATCAACTTGACTTTTCATTCTCTTGAGAAGGTTGTCTCAAGGGGCCGGCAACTGGCTCAGAGGAACATTATGTTATAACGGCGGCAAGAGAGAAACAACGTTTCCCGGAACACTGTGCAGCTTTCCAGACATTTGCGATGTAAATTACCGCGAACACTCAGAATTTTTGTAGCGCAGCGCAAAGTGCAAAATAAGAAGAATGCGACGCCAGAGAAGGAAGACGGAAATTTTTCCCTTCAAAGATTACGCAAAGTTACTCGAGATCCGAGTTTCTCTTCGGAGATGTGATACGAGATTTTTTTATTTGTTCGCTGTGTTAATTCAGAGTGTAAACAGTCTTGACTACAACTTCTCAAGAAGAAAGTTTGCAAACGATAATAAGTACACACTCGCAAAACAAACATCTGTCACGTAGATACAAATCGACATTTACATCATAGCGATACTTTAATAGTGTTTTATATCTGCTAGTGATCATCTCAGCTACGAAGGAAGAGTTCAGAATATTTCGTGACACGACACACCTATCAGCCAAACTTAGAACATCCTCACTTCACATGGAATTGTTCGGAACACACCGGCTTCACAATTGCTGTCAAATTCTTCTGAAACAATACAGCAAAGGAAAATAAAATATTATGATATAAATTACACAGCCATTTGCCGACCCAACATTTTGGCACCAGATTTATATGTAGCTTCACATAACCATAATTCGCATTTGTTATAAACACGTTATTCCTCTGATATATATATATATATATATATGAGAGCAAAATGTAAAAGTACTGAAAATATTCAATAAAGTACCCGAATGATAAAAAACCAAAATATATTATAAATATTAAAATATGGAAATGAACTAAAAAAACCGGCTCACGCCATGATATGTGCTGTTCACAGTTTGCTAAGCACTTTTTAAAGGAATGTAAATAAGTTAGTGGCACCAATATTAGTGCTCTTATGTGTATAAATAACAATAATTACTGACTCTCACAGTGGCCATGAATGTAGATATTACACTCGCGCTACAGAGGAAAGTCCCTGAACTATTTGTAGTAATACGTTGCGAGCTTAGCGTAAGGCACCGGCATGCCAGTGCGTACTGTAGCAACAATGTGGTTGTTGACGGCTACATTGTTCAAAGTTGGTTTTCAAAAGTGCTCACTTTACTGTGAACAGCCTGTGCCAGCAAGCCTCCGCGCCCAGAGATGTAAGCGAATCAGGTTACCACAGGCGTTAGGACGAGTAGATCCGCGTGTGCAATGGACCTCCTGTTAGCTTGGGGTTAAAACACGCCGACGTTGTCCCATGTGGTTTAAAAAGCTCCAAGCGTGAGATAAGTAGAGTGGGATTCACGGTATTTTAAGTTATATTTACCGGTTTAATTGCAGGAAATAGAACAAGGCGGGTTCCAACAATCTTGACGGAAATTTTCTGATGCGTTCAAGCAAATTTTGGCCACATTGCATGTTAGATTTAGATTTCAGCTTCTGGGTGGTTGGAAAGGGACCAGCCATTATCAGAACACTGCCAAACCCAATGCCGGTTACAACACCTGATCATACGTACACTGTAAAAAAATCAGTGTAATTTTACACAGAATGACTGTGGCAGTAAAAACTTGAGGGGGTAAAGTTACCTAACGTCCTACTGAAAATTGAACACGTTAGGGTTGGTAAGAAGAAAAGAACAAAATTTAAAAATATCCCAACATTTTCTCTGAAAATTTGCGCACACTGTTGTGCATATTGAGCCAATGCAGTAATTTAAACACTTCTACTGTGTGCCTGTAAATTAACATGACTTTTTTAGGTTTATTTAGGTCGACGTGCATTACAATAACAATGACCTGATATTTGTACTTTTACACATAATGTACGTGGCAGCAAAAATTGCCACTTAGTGAAAATGTAAATTTTCACAACATAATGCACGTTATTTAACACCAAAATAGAGTTATAATGGCACTTGCGCAGTGTTCAAATATTTTCACAGTGTAGTTGTGATTTACCCACATATATATGTAATTTAAAACGATGGTAATATAATAAAATAAATATTTTGTTCTTGTAAGCTTATAAAAAATGTGTTTTTGTTTAGAATTTCTGTAATTTCACACCTACAATGTCTGCGTATGTAAAGTGGCAATGGTAAAATATCAAAACATTAGTTTTGTAAAAAAATCAAGTCATTGTAATACCTTCGGGGTAAATTACATGCACTGCAAAGGAGAAAATATACATTTTAATTGTTCTTGTATTTCTTCTGTACGTCAGGCAATTTTACACACCTACTGCACAGTAATATTGAAACTATACTGTCAGTGTAAATCTCAAAAATAATAAAAATAAGTATATCACTTTAATTCAGGACCTCCTGAAAGACTTCTCAAGCCTATTTCATCATCAAAGCATTTCTTCTGAAGTTTGGAAACGAGCTTATAATCCTGAAAACTCCCCGAACCTGACGGCTACCGAACCTAGAAACATTTGAGTGACAACCAGACGTCGTAAGCATTAGACCACCAGTACTTCGTGCAAGATGCCAATCAGAATGTTTAATAATAGAAATGTTACGGTATGGAGAACTTAACTTAGTGTTTACCTCTAAGATAATTTGTCGTCTATGATCTACCGTCTGCTGGTGTTATAGAATTCCGTCCATAATTTGCGAAACACATTTTTATTTCACAGCAGACTTGTTTTCGTCGAGTTAAACTAGTGGAATTATTGAGCTTAGTAAAACATTTTTTAAAAAATATCCCCGAGGCCATTAAAACAAACCAAACTTTTTTGGGATAGCTATTCACATGCCAGAACTTAAAGTGAAGTTATATTTCGTAAAAATGTTCAATTTTACATAATCAGTGATAAGTCTCCATTATGGTTTGGTCTTAAAAAATCAATCCGTATTGATTTACGTGTACCAAAATAAAGAAGGATAAAATACTCAGGAGTGCAGCAAAGAGGTTGTTGTTGTCGTGGGAGCGAGGCCGGGCGTTGGTTGGGGGGGNTCTCAGAGCGTTTACACCCAAAAAAATTTAGTGATATAAAAACATTACCAACCTCATACTGTATACAACCGAATGTCACGAATAACTACAATCTAAGTGGTACACATAAGTTTTATTTATATTATGCACTCTGTGGGTAAGATTTTTAAGAATAAAATTGATAAGTTTTGTTTAAATAAAACACGTCCCAAAAACAAATTCTGGCTGCGCCACACAGTTAATGTGTAGTTACATATTTTTGATCAAGAGATTATAATTATCAAAGCTCTAATATTTAAATAATATTTTAACTAACATGAATGTGTTCGTACAAATAACGCTTTGTACATGTTTCAAACAGGAATGAGAGGTTTCCTCTAAATGCCAAAGAAGTTTTGTATAACTCTGCAGCTTCAACAATATATCTGGAAAGAAAGCGGTCGTGGTGCTTGACCTTGTTCATATGGGAAAGGGGGGCGGGGATAGGTCTAGCGAGCCAATTACAGGGAAGCAACACTGTCACCAATACCTACTGTATAGTCTGAGCGCATGCAAAGTGAACACGTCACTCTTGCGGGAGGTATTCACTGAAGAGTAAGTAATAGCATGATCGAGTAAAAAAACCTCCTACTATTTACAGCGAAGTTCGAAAAAATTATTGGTAATGTAATTGCGTTTTTTGATAGCGAGAAAGTTTGTGGAAGACATGCTCGTCGCATTGAAAACGCCACGAGACGATCACCAACTGCGACAGGGCAATCGGTGGCGAAAATATGCAAAATATGTAAGGAATTGAGTGTATCAAGTCGAACAGGTAAAAAAGTATGTACACAAGGTAAAAAAACGAAAGACGAGGAGCAGAAAAATAGTTTGAGATGACTTTGGTTTGTGCGTTGCACGACACAAAGTTTAAAATTTTTATGCCCGCAGGAAATAGTGCCAACGTTAATAAAGCCATTCTCAGTATTACGAAAGTATAAGAATGGCTCAAGTTAAAAAAATTTACTTATGAAGAAAAAATATAATATGACTCCTAAATAAAAGGCAACTTGAAAACAAACATATACCAAACACCGCAAAAAACTTTAAATGTTTACTGTTAATCAAATCACTGTCGTTTAAAACATGTCGTTGTCTAGACAAGTTCGTCGACTCCTCGAACGCACATTTTATAACATATCACTGTGATGTATATGTATACTCGGGGAGCATTAAACCATTGAAACATCGTAGGCCATACGACAAACGATAGGGGAACCACACTGCCGTTTTCTGACATTTACGAATGTGTTGCAGATGTTCCGTACTAGTTTGTACTGAGTGTACCTGTCTTCCCCGCCGTGCGTCGCGCGAGCAGTGGAAACAAATACATTCTGCACCTTCCCCCCGCGGGATCCTTTGTTGATTCACTCGCACAATACAGGATTTTACGAATGTGTTGCAGATGTTCCGTACTAGTTTGTACTGAGTGTACCTGTCTTCCCCGCCGTGCGTCGCGCGAGCAGTGGGAGCAAATACATTCTGCACCTTCCCCCCGCGGGATCCTTTGTTGATTCACTCGCACAATACAGGATTTTACGAATGTGTTGCAGATGTTCCGTACTAGTTTGTACTGAGTGTACCTGTCTTCCCCGCCGTGCGTCGCGCGAGCAGTGGGAGCAAATACATTCTGCACCTTCCCCCCGCGGGATCCTTTGTTGATTCACTCGCACAATACAGGATTTTACGAATGTGTTGCAGATGTTCCGTACTAGTTTGTACTGAGTGTACCTGTCTTCCCCGCCGTGCGTCGCGCGAGCAGTGGGAGCAAATACATTCTGCACCTTCCCCCCGCGGGATCCTTTGTTGATTCACTCGCACAGTACAGGATTTTACGAATTGTATAGGTGTTCAAAATAAGGGGAGACAATTTTGAGATTTGCCAAGATACGTACAGGCAAATTCAGCTTTTATTTCTTCGCAATTGTGGTTTTTTCACTCAAGTTGTTAATTTAAAGTTATAAATTTGTGGTTTAGGCAAGATTACACTTCGGAACAGGTACTACATATTTACACGGATATGCTCGTGTTAATACAATAACCGTATTGTAAATTAATATTGCCAATAGTAGGTTTACACTTAAACTTGACGTATTTTTACTAACATTTCGCATAATAATTTAGTACCAGGCTAGATGCCATTATATTACATGTTATTTTATTGTCTCAACCGATATGCCATGTACGACTCTGAAACAGTAGCCAACATTAGACACTCGGGTAGCTGAATGCCATGTGGTCAAGTTGAACACGAGAATGAGTCATGATTGTGGCAGCAGCCAATGCCTCTGCTGCTCGAGATGTAGAGGACTGTGACATCTACATAGCATGGTGCTGTTTTAAAATATGGTGTGGTAGGGTTTATTATTATTACACACAAGCCCTACCTAAAATTTTGTAATTCAATTTATAGTTAATAGCTATAAATTTGCGTGTCTTAGATTAATAATATCCCTTTTTGTATTCTTAAAAACATTTGTGTAAATTAAATATATTGTAGCTGTTTTTTAAAATGGCAAATATAAAAAAATTTTAAAACTAAAGAAAGGTGTACAAATACACTTTTTAGTGGGTTTGAGAAACCAGGGCATGTTCTTCAAGTTATAGGTAAAATAACGAATCCGCAATTTTATTTTGATATTAAATTATGGAAGTGGTTTTAGCGTTACTAAATATATATATTTAATTAAAGCGGCTCTTTTAGCTAGAAATTAATACCGAATTTCAGTTCTCTTCAAAAAATTAGTAGTCTCTTTGTAGTAACGAAACAATTCCTTTTTAGATTCAGCCACTAATGTAAGGCCTACTCATAAAGAGGAAGCAGAAACCCGCAAAATTACCTTAATTTTTTTCAACAGGCTGGACTAAAAAATCTCATACGTTTGTGATGCCTGAATCGTTGTCTCACAGGTTATGTAACACGCCCTGGCAGATTCTTAGCAAATACAAATTCTGAAATAAAATGCTTTAATCACGAGCAACCCAGTTGGAAGGTAAAATTTCTGTGGCAGCAGTCAACTAATACCGCCAAGACTATACACAGATAAGGGAAGTTTGGCGAAGCCCTTACTCATTTTACGTCACCCTGCGTTTACCTCATACAAGTTTATCAGCGATAATTAACAATTACCCTACTTTCTGCAGCCTCAATTCCAGTAATTGTAAAACTTTATTTTAACCTCCACGACCGTCGCACAGATTGCCCCAGTGCCCTCTCCGCTTTGCACTGGTTTGCCGTGTCCTTCCATCTAGACCCTTCTTCCTTCGGGGTGTGTCCATGGCTACAGTGCGGCCAGGCACCATACAACCCTGCTGTAGCCGCGATGCGTTTGACCTACACACGGCCCAAAGCGGTTTAAGCAGTAAAAAACTTAGGCAGTAAGCAATAAGCAGTAGAAATTAAAGTAGCATAAAAATACAAATGCAAAATAGTGTCACCTTTTTGGTACCATATAACAATTAAAAATGATAAAATTTCATTTAGATATCCTGTTTAAATAATTCGGAATTAATTCTCTATTCAAAATAAATAAAAAATTATTTTTCAATTTCACACACATATTATTGCCATAATTTTAGTTCAACAGAATGGTGTACAACATGTAAACCCATACTAACTTTAGGCTCGTGATTTCAGTATAAGCAAACGCTTAAAATACTTAAATATTCTGTAAACTGAAAAGACCGACGGTGTGGTGAATTGACGCAAACCACGTGTAATATAGCTACAACATTTCCGTGAGAATATATTCAGCAACTACTTATGCGTAAATGTATGCAGCCATTGTAACGTGGAATTACACGACGTGTGTTCGCACTGTAAACAAATGATGTGTAATTTCATACAAATGTATGTGGAAGAAGTACATCCATCAATGTTGGTGTATCTTTGCACCTACATACGTCAATTGTATTTTACTCTGCGCCAAGGTAAAAATTCCCTCAAAATAGGTCAAAGATTATATACATTGTGGATACTCATTTAACAAAAATTTGTTTTAACTTACAATTTACCATGTAGCAAGAATGATACTAAAAGTGCTGGTGTATTTTTACTCTACAGCAAGACAATTTACATAAACTATGAAAACGTAATATTACAAAAATTTTTTGTATATATCTTTAGTTTTGCTTAGTAAAATTACATGTTCCCTGTAAAAGTACAATATTATCTAGGCACTACTTAATTTGATGTGTCATGTAAATTTACACAAATTTTGTAGCGCCTATATGTAATTTTACCATATTTGCTAATATGATTTACTATTTTTTCGTGCTACTTCACATTTTATCTAATCGTAATTTTATCTAATCTGTTTTTTTGCTTTTATTTATGTGCTGCAAATGTAATCTTACCTGAATCGGAAATTTCTTTTTGCAATTGCACCATGCAAAATAACACACAATGTTTATACAATTCAACGTTAACTTGACAGACAACATGTGTGATTATGTCCCTCTTTGAAGTCTGAATAACAACTTAGTTCGAAGTTACGTTCATTATGAATTTATATATAAGCAAAACAAAATATATTCTATCAGCGGGAGTTAAGTTTTCGTAAATTACACATATAAAATGTGCTAAACATTTTATGCGCAAATTCTGCCCCTTTAAATAGGTCATATTGTGCCTTATAATAGGATGTTAATATAAGTATACACAAACATACTTATGTAAAACTACACTGCGGACTTAGTATAAATAGATCAGCTTAAGTGTACAAATAACAATTGCGTAGCACTAAAAAAAACACTGTTCAAGAACTTTGTGTTTCAATTGTGTGTTTTCGCAAACTCCTTATAACTTTTAATTGGACATCAAAATAGCTAGTACTGAAATGTGTACATTAACGTTTCTGAAACAGAGGCATTATAAAACCCTTTGGTTTCCTAAAAAGTTTACGTAACAATACAAATGTTGTAGTTGTTTTCGCCAATTACACAAAAAAAAAATGTAAAATTACCAAATCTTTGCACGTGTAAATATACACTTCAAAATATTTCGTATGGTTCTTTTTACAAAGGAAGTAACATATTTTATGCAGAGTTTGTTGTTGTAAAATTACACATTATATAATGTAAGAATATCACGCTAATCTATAGTATAGCAATAGTCTCAGTTTTTCACTGATATGGAACAATATTCACAGTTTTACTCTTACTGTGTAGGTGAAGTCAGTTGCACTGACAATACAAAAGGTAATGATCCTGTTTCATTCGGCCACAACAGAGACGGATTAGAACAGCTGAGCATCGCAACGGCGCATGCGCAATCTGCTGCATTAACTCTGCGATTGTTATTTTTAACAGGTTGGAAGCTACGGTNAGCATCGCAACGGCGCATGCGCAATCTGCTGCATTAACTCTGCGATTGTTATTTTTAACAGGTTGGAAGCTACGGTCAAGTTCCCTACAGCCTATAAAATGTTACTCTCTCTCTCTCTCCCTCCCTCCCTCTCTCTCTCTCTCTCTCGGTTTATGTGTGCGATTGTTTGCGTTATTTCGCACACGTAAGCAAAATATAAATGTGGTATGGATAAGCAATATAATGTTAAAGTTCAACATCAAATTTTTTTAACATATTATACAAGTTATGCATTAATTGAACCAATTAAAAATTGAGTTTGTTAAAAAAAGTTATTTTTTGCATTTATTAGCACTTGAAAGGTTTCCTTTCAGGTTATTTCAGGGAAATAACACCATTCATTATAAAAAACAGAACATGAAATATTTTAACATTTTGGTTTTAATATCTTGATGAACCTTGTTAAAGTATTTACTTAATTATACAATAAAATCTTTGAAAAATATCTCCTCCTGACAATCCAATTGAATTTGTTTCATATTTATTTGCTTGAGTTATCAATTCAACATATCAAAAAAAATTTCAAGCATCAAATACTGGATATTTTGTTAGTATTTTCTTTAAACGATAACATTTTATACAAATCTAACTATATCTGATTTTCAATTATATTTTATATATCATGCCTATTATTATGTGAAAATAACATTTTATATCAAGTAGTGTTTAATTCCTAATATTATTTATTATTTTTATGTTTATTTTTTTTATTCACTTGAGCCTAAAGTATCAATTATTTCCTTACCTAAAGACAATAATTATTCTAAAATTGTACACTTAAAAGTTATTAATTATTTTATATCATGTAACGGAGTTACGCTACCTCATGTCGATCATTGGTACTAACGTTTTCGAAGACGTTGTCCGTTGATGGCAGCTCAGGAGGCGTTAGGCACAATGACGCAGGTGCTTGGTGGTTTCGACTGTGGTCGGAGTTATACTGAGCGCGCGGCGTTTCCTTCCACCTAGCGGCGGCTGGGGCGACTGAGAGGGGGTCACCTTCTGACGTCAGCACCGCTTTTTAATTGGATTAGAAGAAGATCGGCTTCTGTTTCGAGGATGTTCTCCGCAGCTTTTAGGGTAGACGATGGCTGCAAAATCATAACTATAAATACCCTGGCAAACTAAGCGATGGCGGACACTCGTGGGTTTTGGTCTCCCTTCGAGAATATAATAAATTTAAAATTGGGGAAGATTGTGCCAGTTAAGAAATTGTATATATATTTATGTATCTATATATTTCTTGTAACAGCACAATTTTAATGTAACCACTAAATTTTAATTGTTTTTAAACAATTTGGGGAATTATAATCTTTAAATATTTAATGCAATTTCTGCATACATTTTGTAAAGATTTTTTTTTAACTTATTTTGTTTTTTTATGGGGTAGAGGAAAACAAAAAAAAAGNTTCTGCATACATTTTGTAAAGATTTTTTTTTAACTTATTTTGTTTTTTTATGGGGTAGAGGAAAACAAAAAAAAAAGTGTCTCGCAATTAAAGATTAAGAAAGAGAGTATTCTTTTTTTTTTCTTTCGATAGTCACCCTCTTAAACTAAATATCATATGGCTGCTACTGATTAATTCGCTTTTTGCTATCATTATTATTCGCCTTCGATGTATGTCCATCATGGATGACATGGTTGTGGGGTTGGGGGCTAGTTTTGTACGTGCGACAGAGTTGTCTGGTGGTCACTAGGAACTCTCTGTTGCATTATTACCAATACTTTTATGTTACTGTTTTATTACTTATTTGTTGGCTAAATATCAATTAAAAAAATATTGTCGTCGGCATATATTAATTGTTATTTATTATTTTCTTATCTTTCCTTTTTTATTTAATAAGAAATATATCATTAAGATTATTAATTTTTATGATATAAATTATGTTTATTAATCATTTAATTTTGTATGTTTCCGCCCATATTTATTATCAAAAAATATAATTTTTGCATTTCAATGTTATGAATTATTAATGATTATTGACAACTATTATAACGGTTTTTTAGTAACAAACTATTTTATTTATTTAATATTTAAATAAATTTTTATTGTTTTGCTTATTTTTATAATTGTTTTCTTACATATTCGTTAAAATATGCGTATAATTTACATTTATTTCATTACTTGTCTCTTTTAAAGTTGTGTAATGGAAATAAATTGATATCTTTAGTATTCCCAATATAAATGTTTTGTAAAGCAATGGTTTTGAATATTAATGTTTTATTTAGTTAAATTGTTTATCTTTATTTAATTCACATTGTTGGTTATTATGTATATACATATATATTTTACATAAATGAAAATTATTACCTTTAGACATTTACGAGGCGAAAAAAATTATATTTTCTCCTCTTCCCCACATTTCTTACTTTGTTTAAATTTATTGGCGTTTTGTTATGTTTCCAATGTAATATTACTGTTTATATAAAATTTTATTTTGATATTTATTTATTTGATTACCGAACAGTATGTGGATAAAGGTTTGGTATGATGTANAAAATTTTATTTTGATATTTATTTATTTGATTACCGAACAGTATGTGGATAAAGGTTTGGTATGATGTATTTTAGCTATTTCCAATTGTTTTTATTTTATTCTTAAAGTAAACTTTTATACATAAATAGTATAGTGGATAATTGCATCCCTTCTCAGTAATATGACAAATTCTTATGGATTTACTTAACCACAATAGTCAAAACTAGACCCTATAGACAGTTGCACCCCCCTCCCCCTCTTCTATAACCAAATGGTGACGGCAGTGTAGTATTCAGGCTACTCGTCTTCCAACATGGCGAACCGGGTTNTTCTGCATACATTTTGTAAAGATTTTTTTTTAACTTATTTTGTTTTTTTATGGGGTAGAGGAAAACAAAAAAAAAGTGTCTGGTAATTAAAGATTAAGAAAGAGAGTATTATTTTTTCTTTCGATAGTCACCCTCTTAAACTAAATATCATATGGCTGCTACTGATTAATTCGCTTTTTGCTATCATTATTATTCGCCTTCGATGTATGTCCATCATGGATGACATGGTTGTGGGGTTGGGGGCTAGTTTTGTACGTGCGACAGAGTGGTCTGGTGGTCACTAGGAACTCTCTGTTGCATTATTACCAATACTTTTATGTTACTGTTTTATTACTTATTTGTTGGCTAAATATCAATAAAAAAAATATTTTCGTCGGCATATATTAATTGTTATTTATTATTTTCTTATCTTTCCTTTTTTATATAATAAGAAATATATCATTAAGATTATTAATTTCTATGATATAAATTATGTTTATTAATCGTTTAATTTTGTATGTTTCCGCCCATATTTATTATCAAAAAATATAATTTTTGCATTTCAATGTTATGAATTATTGATGATTATTGACAACTATTATAACGGTTTTTTAGTAACAAACTATTTTATTTATTTAATATTTAAATAAATTTTTATTGTTTTGCTTATTTTTATAATTGTTTTCTTACATATTCGTTAAAATATGCGTTTAATTTACATTTATTTCATTACTTGTCTCTTTTAAAGTTGTGTAATGGAAATAAATTGATATCTTTAGTATTCCCAATATAAATGTTTTGTAAAGCAATGGTTTTGAATATTAATGTTTTATTTAGTTAAATTGTTTATCTTTATTTAATTCACATTTTTGGTTATTATGTATATACATATATATTTTACATAAATGAAAATTATTACCTTTAGACATTAACGAGGCGAAAAAAATTATATTTTCTCCTCTTCCCCACATTTCTTACTTTGTTTAAATTTATTGGCGTTTTGTTATGTTTCCAATGTAATATTACTTTTTATATAAAATTTTATTTTGATATTTATTTATTTGATTACCGAACAGTATGTGGATAAAGGTTTGGTATGATGTATTTTAGGTATTTCCAATTGTTTTTATTTTATTCTTACGGTAAACTTTTATACATAAATAGTATAGTGGATAATTGAATCCCTTCTCAGTAATATGAAAAATTCTTATGGATTTACTTAACCACAATAGTCAAAACTAGACCCTATAGACAGTTGCACCCCCCTCCCCCCTCTTCTATAACCAAATGGTGACGGCAGTGTAGTATTCAGGCTACTCGTCTTCCAACATGGCGAACCGGGTTGATTCCCGGCGGGGCATGAGGGAAACGTAGCGGACGTTGATGTNTGATTCCCGGCGGGGCATGAGGGAAACGTAGCGGACGTTGATGTTGGCGGGCGTATTTTCCCGGGGTACTCCAGTTTGTCCGGCTCTTTCATTCTTCCTCAACTCCATCTTAACCTTATTCCACTGTTGCTGTTAAGAGCCTAACTAAGCTTATCTGTCCCAGCTTTCTCTCTTACAGAACACAGCTTGAGTTAGAGTTTTAAAGTTCCCAACAGAAAAAAAGGGGAAGGGGCAGTTTTATAACATTTCGCAGTGTATGGAATTATTCCGGTATCGGCTTTGAGTGATTTTGTAGAATTTAAATCGATGTGGCGGGACTGGGGAGCAAACCCGAGACCTTCCCAATGAAAGTCCAGCACGCCATGCATGCATAACGCCCGCTTGCTTGGTGAAAGAATAACACAGTTTTAATGATAGTGTGCCTGATGTAGATAAATTTATTTTGAGTGACAGGCGGTGAAGAACGTACTGAAGAGGGTATGGCGGCGGCAGTTGTACCTGAAGAGTAATTAGCGAAGGATTGTGGGGC
>NQII01009899.1:28322-44817 GCA_002778355.1 Clitarchus hookeri
CTGTGTTGCTCGAGGCGACGCCCACCACGCCACGCCACTTCCTCCCGTCTCCTCCTCGCGGGCGCTAATGTCGCTAATTGTTTCTTCTCTCGTCTTCACCTCTGCGCTCCTTCCTCGCGTTCCACTCCGGGGAAACCGTGCTTACCTCTCGGTCTTACAGTCTCTACTGCATACTCTCTTCTCCTGTGTCTTTCTCCGGCATTTTCTCTGTGCACTATACTCGGAAACATGCGATTCCCTCAATTAAAAAATACGTCTCGCTCTTTACGATTCTCAACAGCCGAATACCAGTGCACTTAAACAAACCGAATTGCCCCTACCTCCCTCTTTCTCTCTTTAACTCCCCTTCAATATAAATATATATATATATATCCAGGTTTCCTCGATAACATCTACGATGTGTTTTAAGGCATCCATTGCGGTACCTGCACGGATTTCTGTAACGTATTATTTGATGCCTCTTTTAATTTATGGAATTTAATAACTAGCCTAATCGTAAAACAGAACACTGTATACGTATTATGACAGATTTACTGTAATTTGGAAAAAAAAAAATTTTACATTACGCATGGCAATATTACATGAGCCGTAAGCAGAATCGCCTACGAATTACGCGCTACTACCAACTCCTCTAGTATATTCCATGCGTCATTACATTTCTTAAGCTCACTCGAATTAAGTTTAAGCCCCGTACGGCTTCATGAAGTTAAGTTTGGAATACAAAGATAATTGGGCTTGCCCCATCTTAATGACGTCAGTTGATCTCAGCCAATAGGAATCACGTAAAATTAGAAAGTTTTGGTTTGCCTCGTGTGAAATAAAATGGTGTCCTTTGCTTCTCGAAATACTTATTTAGGCTCGTGTTCTTTAAAATGTAACGTTTCTGGATTGGTAAAAAAAAAGGCACATAGCAGTTAAAATATTGCCGTTTACAAATAAAAATGTGTGAATAAACGTTTGTAAGAAGTTTTGAACATAATTTTATAAAGTTATATTTTACTAGGACAGGCAAAAAATTATGTTGTTTTAGCAGTATTCCACATTAATTTTAGACTGAAGAGCCAAAAAAACTGGTATAGGCGTGCGTATGAAAATAACAGACGTATGGAACCAATCAGAGTAACGCGATGCGGTCTGCAGTTACATCGGTTACTGCTGCTACAATGGCAGGTTATCAAGATTTAAGTGAGTTTGAACGTGGTGTTATAGTCGGCGCACGAAAGATAGGACATAGCATCTCCGAGGTAGCGATAATATTTGGATGTTCGCGTACGACCATTTCACGAGTGTACCGTGAATATCGGGAATCCGGTAAAAACATCACTTCATCGACATCGCTGCGGCCGGAAAAAGATCATGAAAGACCGGGACAAACGACGACTGGCGAGAATCATTAAACGTGACAGACGGGCAACCCTTTCTCAAATTGACGCAGATTAGATTTGTGGACTGCCCTGCAGGATTCATGGTGTGAATTGCCTCCTTTATACCTTCAGACATTAGTCGAGTCCATGCCACGTCGTCTTGCGGCACTTCTGCGTGCTCGGGGGGCCCTACACGATATAGGCAGGTGTACCAGTTTTTTCGGCTCTTCAGTGTACTTAGCTCATAACATATCTGAACATTTTCTTGAGCAATAATCCTGAATTGAAAGTATTTAAATTATATATTGTATTTGTATAATTATTCGTGTTAGATTTACTAATGTCTGCAACAACGTAAGTTACGTTTTTANATAGATTTACTAATGTCTGCAACAACGTAAGTTACGTTTTTAATTTAGACATTAAATTAGTCTTGCTATATTTTGTAAATTTATATATTTCAATTTCAAACAAATCAAATTTTCATACAAAAGCAAATAAAATATGTTATGTAAAATATATTTTATTTTATTTTGTATCGCATTATCTAAATGCTGCAATGTAACTAACTAATTAATAGTTTCGTTCAGAAAATGCAACTGCCTCAAATATACAAAACTAATCGGATGTGCAGAATATAATATCCGTACAAACNAGTTTCGTTCAGAAAATGCAACTGCCTCAAATATACAAAACTAATCGGATGTGCAGAATATAATATCCGTACAAACTTTCTCAGGGAAGGAATGTGTATATTTAAGCCCACATATTCAATAATCTCTTTAAATCTCAAACCATAAGCAAGGTATGCTATCACCAATTCGTATAAGGAGTTGCAGAGGTCCGTAGCGGAGTCCTTAAATAATGCATCCCACGCAATAAGAATATTCGCTTGCGGTTCCTACACATTCTGCGGTAGAGGTGGAGTCACGATTGAGCGGCCTCTAGTACCCCACACCATGAAATCATGATACCATGACACCTGGACCTATAGTGTGTGACAACAAACCGTCAACTCTGGGGCTGTCTCCCCACACGGACGTGTTGGTCATCACCGCTGAGACAAAAGCAGTGCGCATCACTGAAGATGAGCCGCTGGCATTCTGCACGACTCCACGACAGTCGGTTGCAGTCTGTGGCGACGTTGATGCGGTGAGAATGGCAGTGATCGTGACAGTTTGCGTGCAAGTAGTCCTGGGTCGTGGAACTGTCTGCCAACAGCACTGGCACTCACGGGATTCTGCAGGGTGGACATCACTGCTCGTTGTATGTCTGCAGTCTTGGCGGTAGAGGCATTACGCCCATGTCGGACAGTCAGTAATGTTAACAAGTCCCTCTTAACCTCAAGGCCCTCCGGGAATTACATTTCCCTAGCATATATTATATTATTATTACATTTCTCAAAATTTACAATTCTATTCATCTTAACATCTTAATCTTTTCTTCGCCGCTAAGGAAACGTTTTCAATAGCAATTCAATTATGCCTTACTACTTCTGAAAAATTATAAAAATATCTAAAAATAACGATACTGTAATTTGACTGTTAAAAGCAGTTAAAACAATTAAAATTAAAAGTTTAAAAGCTTTCAAAAAGCTTGGTAATCTCCACGGGAGGGAGCAGTGAGTATTGGCTTGGTTGCCCAGTTTCCACGGGGAGGCTGTGTCTTGGACCCATGCTCCCTCCCGTTACTAAAATATACATACATTTTAAAATCTATAAAGTATTAAAACAAGTAGCAACAAAGTTGTCATAGTGTATTCAAATAAATATAAAAACATATCAAATATAACATATAAAATAATTATCAGTAGCTTCATCTATTTATTTTTCTATTTCACGCATTCTGCATAATTCTTCTATCATATACATATTCTTCAATCATATACATATTATATAAACAATAAATTTAAAAATGTTTTAATGTTATATACAAAAATAATATAGTGTACAGTTCAACCAGAATTTCTAAATACATCATTATTAAAATTTATCTTCAACTTCTCCTTCTACTATTTCTCCCCTTCTTACATTAATTCGTCTTCTTCTATCTCTTCTTCCCATCTTCCTGTAATCATCATCCATATATAATTTTGTAGTATATTCTATTACCCACTCACAAAACAGGGTTTTCGCAGTTCTGCTCCAGCCTTGCCAGCTAGCGTGGTGCTGCCGGGGCCCTTGCCTAGTTGCCTAGGCGCCCCACTGGCCTCGCCTGACACAGCCATCGGCTACTTCCCCTGTTACCCATTTATAACCTAATCCATGAGGTCATCGTTGAATGTTTTAACGATTCTGCATATTTTATCTACAAAACTTTCAATGTCCTTATACATCTCATTATCATAGAAGTTATACCTATTTAGAGGCCATAGTTCACCTTGTTTGCTTAAAACTGTACTTAAATATTTTCTCTCTTCATCAAAAAATATACAATTGTATAAAATATGATTTACATACTGTATATCATTGCCGCATTCGCAGATATCATTATCAATTTTGTTGGTTTTTTTTAAAAATAGCTTTTAGTTTGGCAAAGGCCACTAATTATACCCTTCATCACCTTATTTAATTAAGTTTTATTATCATACCTGTCGTTCACTTTAATCCATATACTATTAAATTCTGTAAATTCCTTATAGCTGTGTCAATTTATTATTATTTCGAGGTCTGTATGTTTTAATTTATATATAATATTACGGTATTAAAGTATAAAATCAATAGGTATTTCTTTATTTAATATAATTATTGCGGCAAAAGGAGTTGTTGAAGCCAGGTTACTTATTCTAATTAATACGAATATTTCTAAGGCTCTGAGTCTAGTTACAATATATATATTATGTATGATATCATCTATTGCAGTTATGCCGTAAGAAATTGTATTAACAAATAAAGAGCTATAAACCATTTTCCTTGAAGTTGTACTGTAATTTGTATATTTCCATATGTTAATCTTTATTTTACTACACAATATTTGTAGTTTCTCAGTAATCGATTTGATGTGTTGTGTAAAGGTCAATCTATTGTCAATAATGATACCCAAATATTTAACTTGTGTTGTTACTATTATACTTTTATTATTATACCTTATTACGGGTGATCTGGGATCCAGATTTCCTTTGACAACTATACCAACTGTCTTCTCAATCGCAATTCTAAGACCACTTAAATTAACCCATTCATTACGTGTCTTCATTNGACAACTATACCAACTGTCTTCTCAATCGCAATTCTAAGACCACTTAAATTAACCCATTCATTACGTGTCTTCATTTCATTATTTGTTTTTACTTCCAGAGCTATTATACTGTTTTCGCCAATTATTATGATACAATCACCTGCAAATGCGACCCTCTCAGTATTTATATTCTTCTTTGTGTTAAGATATGTTTTAACGACAATGTTCCAAACAGTAGGACCAAGCACTGACCCTTCAGGGCAACCTCTATTCATACTCTTCTCGTAATTTATAAAACTTTTCGAAATGCCCATTTTTCTTTCTTTGAAATAATCTAGCAATACATTTTTTTCTTTGATGCCACTCTCTAATTGAACTATTTTCTTGATTATACTGTTCCACTCAAGAGCCGAAAATGCATAACTGATATCAATCAGTATTAAAATTACATATTTAGTGTCAATTTCTATTGTTATTTACATTAATTTTCTTATTGCATTTTCTGTAGATTTTTTCTTCTAAAACCATATTGATTTGCATTTAGTAAAATTTCAACTGTGGGCCTGATCCTATTTAATAGTATCATTTCAAATGGCTTATCCATAACAGGGAGGATGCATATCGGTCTGTAAGAACTAGGGTTTATTTTATCTTTGTTATTACCTTTATATATTATAACTAACTCAGCCCTTTTCCATTCCACAGGAAAGACTCCATCCTTCAAATATATGTTCATTATTTCTAAAATTTCATTTTTAATCTCATCCCATAACTCATTTATAACTTCTTTCGTTATGTTATCATATCCTGGTGGTTTTTTACGACCACTGTTACAAACAGCATCTTCAAGTTCTCCTATGNTTCTTTCGTTATGTTATCATATCCTGGTGGTTTTTTACGACCACTGTTACAAACAGCATCTTCAAGTTCTCCTATGTTAATCTCTTCACTTACAACATTATTATCCTCAATCCTATCTATAGTCATATTTTCTTCTACGCTTTTATCTCGAATAAGGATATCAATTAGCTTAACGTAAGTTTCATATACTCCCTTTGTATAAGTTCCATTAATTTTAATTGTACCAATCTTATCGTTTCTCTTTACTTTGTTTCTTATTAGCTTGTCAGAAATGTTCCAGACATTTTTATTACTTTCATTGGTAACAAATTCAATCCAACTTTGTATCGTGTTAATTTTAATCATTTTTTTATAATATCTTCTTGCTCTTATATATTCTTATTTATATAACATTTTAGCGTCGCATTGGCAGCACCTTTTATATTTTTTGCGTTTACTTTTAACCATCGTTTTCATTTCTCTTAGTTCATCAAATCTTACCTCTTGGGTTGTATCTACTGTTAGTTTTTCTTTTCTCTATACATGATTCTATTATGATCTGATTTATTCTTATAATTCTTACATTTATATTGGATTTTCTTAACTTTTCCTTTTATTTTAATAAATATTCTCTAACTCTATTTCTGACCATATTCCAATCTTTCACCAGCAGATTTATTTTTATTATGTTCTTGATTAAACTTATAGTTCCAGTTTTACATTCAAAACTTATTATATTATGGTCACCTATACTAGGTGTTACATTCCAATTCTCACAAGCATTTAGGTTATCATCCGATATCAATGTTAAATAGATATTCTCTTGCCCGTGTA
Organism: Clitarchus hookeri; assembly: GCA_002778355.1. Taxonomy (NCBI): domain Eukaryota; kingdom Metazoa; phylum Arthropoda; class Insecta; order Phasmatodea; family Phasmatidae; genus Clitarchus; species Clitarchus hookeri. Next base: position 34,538 of record NQII01009899.1, read on the forward strand.
TAAAATCATAAGAATAAATTTCTCCTTCCATATTAAGGACATTCATAATTTTTTTTAGTTGAAATCTGTCTTTAATTCACCACGTATGTCTCTATTTTTAGTGTGCCATAATGTCGACTTGGCATTGAAGTCGCCGGCAATAATCCAATTCGTATTTCTATGGATGTTTATAATTTTGTTCAATTTTCTTATGCTATCCTCGATGTTCTTACTTGATGGACAATATGTATTAGTTATATTTACTTCTTTATCGTCGGTACGTATTTTTATTGTTACCATCTAACTATATGTATGTTGATTCAGCATCATACTCTTTATTCTTTTATGGCAAAAAGTTACTGTCAGAACTTTACCTCCTGTAGTTCAATAAAGCACATCCCAATTTCTGTCTATATTCATGAATTTATATATATATATATATAAGGCTCTTGTAATATTGCTATTTATATACCATGTGAAACTATGTCCTCAATTGCATTTAAAGTGTTAACTCTTGACTTCTGTAAATTTTGCTGTATTATTGTAAAATTCCTTGTCTGCTCATAATCCATAGTTGGTACCCTTTCTGAGTCGTTCCTTTGCGTTTTTAAGGCAAGGACATTTATGTATGTTGCCTTATGTCCCGTATATTGTTCATCTTTTTTATCTCTTGTACAATTAATGCGTTTGAATTCTAACTTCTTACAACTAAATTCATTATGACCGGAAAGTAAGCATTTTCCGCATACACTTTGCTCCTTCCTGCACCACTTTTGGGTATGTCCATATCTTAAACATTTATTGCATCGCATAGGCGATATAAANTTCTATCGTTATGTTATCATATCCTGGTGGTTTTTTACGACCACTGTTACAAACAGCATCTTCAAGTTCTCCTATATTAATCTCTTCACTTACAACATTATTATCCTCAATCCTATCTATAGTCATATTTTCTTCTACGCTTTTATCTCGAATAAGGATATCAATTAGCTTAACGTAAGTTTCATATACTCCCTTTGTATAAATTCCATTGATTTTAATTGTACCAATCTTATCGTTTCTTTTTACTTTGTTTCTTATTAGCTTGTCAGAAATGTTCCAGACATTTTTATTACTTTCATTGGTAACAAACTCAATCCAACTTTGTATCATGTTAATTTTAATCATTTTTTTATAATATCTTCTTGCTCTTATATATTCTTATTTATATAACATTTTAGCGTCGCATTGGCAGCACCTTTTATATTTTTTGCGTTTACTTTTAACCATCGTTTTCATTTCTCTTAGTTCATCTTTCCAGCACCAAATCTTACCTCTTGGGTTGTATCTACTGTTAGTTCTTCTCTTCTGTATACATGATTCTATTATGATCTGATTTATTCTTATAATTCTTACATTTATATTGGATTTTCTTAACTTTTCCTTTTATTTTAATAAATATTCTCTAACTCTATTTCTGACCATATTCCAATCTTTCACCAGCAGATTTAGTTTTATTATGTTCTTGATTAAACTTATAGTTCCAGTTTTACATTCAAAACTTATTATATTATGGTCACCTATACTAGGTGTTACATTCCAATTCTCACAAGCATTTAGGTTATCATCCGATATCAATGTTAAATAGATATTCTCTTGCCCGTATATAAAACCATAAGAATAAATTTCTCCTTCCATATTAAGGACATTCATAATTTTTTTTAGTTGAAATCTGTCTTTAATTCACCACGTATGTCTCTATTTTTAGTGTGCCATAATGTCGACTTGGCATTGAAGTCGCCGGGAATAATCCAATTCGTATTTCTATGGATGTTTATAATTTTGTTCAATTTTCTTATGCTATCCTCGATGTTCTTACTTNAATAATCCAATTCGTATTTCTATGGATGTTTATAATTTTGTTCAATTTTCTTATGCTATCCTCGATGTTCTTACTTGATGGACAATATGTATTAGTTATATTTACTTCTTTATCGTCGGTACGTATTTTTATTGTTACCATCTAACTATATGTATGTTGATTCAGCATCATACTCTTTATTCTTTTATGGCAAAAAGTTACTGTCAGAACTTTACCTCCTGTAGTTCAATAAAGNGATTCAGCATCATACTCTTTATTCTTTTATGGCAAAAAGTTACTGTCAGAACTTTACCTCCTGTAGTTCAATAAAACACATCCCAATTTCTGTCTATATTCATGAATTTATCTTTATATATATATATAAGGCTCTTGTAATATTGCTGTTTCTATACCATGTGAAACTATCTCCTCAATTGCATTTAAAGTGTTAACTCTTGACTTCTGTAAATTTTGCTGTATTATTGTAAAATTCCTTGTCTGCTCATAATCCATAGTTGGTGCCCTTTCTGAGTCGTTCCTTTGCGTTTTTAAGGCAAGGACATTTATGTATGTTGCCTTATGTCCCGTATAGTGTTCATCTTTTTTATCTCTTGTACAATTAATGCGTTTGAATTCTAACTTCTTACAACTAAATTCATTATGACCGGAAAGTAAGCATTTTCCGCATGCACTTTGCTCCTTCCTGCACCACTTTTGGGTATGTCCATATCTTAAACATTTATTGCATCGCATAGGCGATATAAANCACTTTGCTCCTTCCTGCACCACTTTTGGGTATGTCCATATCTTAAACATTTATTGCATCGCATAGGCGATATAAACTCTTTTAAATTGTGAACTCTCAAATAACAATAGAGTTTGGATCTTTGATTCAACTGTTTCCAAATATGTGGGCTTACGTCTTTTATCACATTGTTTAAATTATTCTTTGGCTTTGTTTTAAATAAAACTTTAAAGTCTTTATTAAAATCATCTTTTAAAATCTCGGCAAAATTCTGGTGGTGCACTTCATCTTTGAATTCATCTCTTTTTTCTTTATCTAATTCTAATACTATAATCTTAGGTCTTTTCTTTTCTGATATTTTTTTATTCCTGATTTCTTCCTCAATCTTTTGAGCTTGAATTTCGTTAGGTAATTCTATCCCCAATCCACTATTTCTAACCTTCCACATATTATTTATTTGGATTTTTTTTTCCCTTGCCTTGATGTCGCGCATAATTTCGTTTTGCGTGGTTTCGCTATTGTTTCCTACTCGTTCAATAGCTGGTTCTACTATAATTATTACTGGTTCCTCCTTCTTAATGTCCCATGCTCTATTTGGTTCTTATTCATTCCTTATCTCACTTCCTCTTCTCTCTTCTCTATATAGACTNTCTTAATGTCCCATGCTCTATTTGGTTCTTATTCATTCCTTATCTCACTTCCTCTTCTCTCTTCTCTATATAGACTTTCTTTCCTGATGATGTTAATTTCTGCTTTCATATGTTGTATCTCTATTTCTCTTTCTTCATTTATTCTCTTCTTTTCTTCCCTTCTCAATTCTTTGCTCTTCTCAATATCACTTTTCGTTTGTAAAATTTCAACTTCCTGTTTAATTAATGTTTAAAGTAGAGATTCAATGTGTTCCATGATGTTTTTCCTAATTCACTCAGATATGTGTTTATTGTCTTTTAACAAATATATCAATGTTCTTTGTACACAATTACTTGCTTCCGATAAAGTTGCTACTGTTATGCGTTATTTGTCGTTCTTCTTTTCTTCCCTTTTTTCTCTTCTTCTTCATCTGATTCTTCAAGGCTTCTTTTTCTTGTTAGTTTCTAAACTCTCTTGGTCCATAATCTCCACCCAATCCGTTGATTGTTGTTTTTCCTCTTCTTCTCTGGTACTTTTCTCCATCTCTTCTATTAAAGCTTGTTCTTCTTCTTCTTTTCTTCTCTGTTCTTGTTGTCATTTCCTTATTTCTTCCTTTATCTTCTCTCCTCACTGGTGATATCTGTAGTTTGTTACTTATCCTAAAAGGATTCTCACTATCATTTTCTCTCCTTCTGTCATCACTCCCCTTCACTAACCTTCCCTGATCCGCCATGGCTCCCCAAAATACAAGTCGGACAGTCCGTCGGTTCTCCCTCGATGTGTTCTGTGGCGGTCTCTTACATCCTGCGTGTCATGTGTGCGTGCCTTCCTCTACGCACTGGTGCCAACAGCGTTCTACGGTAAATACACGCACAACAGGCATGGCACGCCATACTGTGAAATGGATAACATGCTTCCTTCGCGAATACTGTTCCAACTACTGTTTAACTCTTCTCCGAAGCATACTACACTTTGAAGGGATGCTATCGACATAACATCGCGCCTCAGAATGTAAAGTATGCATACCGGAACTATCTTGTATAGTCTGGCTGGCACGGCGATAAGGCCCACCCTTGCTGACATGCTAGCACGGCCGAGCGTGCAAAGTGAACAATCTGCATTTCTCACATTTACACAATTAATTGGTGAAGATTGCATACTTGTGGGTATAACAAATTTTTTTCGATTAGTGTAGGCCTATATAGATGTATCCAATTTTTTTTTGTTATATTTTTACACCCTTGTAAAGTTAGTGGGTCTAATTTTTCTGCATAATGTCGTATATTATTGAACAAAATCATTTCGACGTTTACAATGTCGTGCTCCACCTAGCCATGAGTTGAGAGAAACAACAGACTGTGGCGTGTTCAGTTCAAAAGATTTCCGAACATCACGTTCTTTTTCAAGGACTCTTGATGAACGTGTTTGCCGTACATATTTTCTAATAGCATTTTCTCCTCCTAAATATATCCAAAAATTGTTAAATAATATAGTTAAGCAATAAATTTGAATCTACGCGTACGCGTGTATATATGTATATATATAATATATAATTTATATATATACATGCCTTTATAAACATATATAGGGTACGATAGAAACATCCCTACTTTACTTCAATCTTGGTTACTTCCAACTTTCTGAAGCCATCCTTGCGTTATACGTCCTCTGACTCATAAAACAAATCTTAACTAAAGGCCAGTTCCACTATCAAGATATTATTGAATTCAGTTACTTGAATTAAATCTATTGAACTAAAAGATCAATTCGTTTGCCTTTCGATAAACTGCATTCAATATGCTTTCAGGTCACTGTGTAAAAATTCATGACAACCTTTTATATGAAACCGGTTTGATAATACCACTATCTATGACTCATTCACGACACAAAAATAACTGGTTTTAAAACCCCAAATTTTTTATTAATTTCATTGTATATTTTCTTTTTAAAAAATACGCGTCCTTATTTAAACTTTTGCACACAGCTATATTATTCTATGATTATTTCTATAACAGTGCCAGAAATAAGGTATCAAAATTTTGTATCCAAAAAAAATGGAGAACATGTTCTAAACGAAATTCTTGAAAGAAAATGAGACATTCAAGAAATAGAACGAGAAGATGGCCGCAATTATGGCGTTTTAATGTCGTCATATAACATGCAATGAATTGAATTCAATAAAATTTTAAAGTAATATGAAGAAAAAATTTGATCGTGTGAAAGGACCTTAAGTCTAAAAAATTACACCATACAATACACCGAACTTGTGCGCCCTCAATTCAATGATAGTTGGAATAAAGGCATTTGTTCCTAGGCATTATCAACACATCTCTTTCCTCTCTGCATCCATTCGTATTAATTTTAAATGAAAGATTATTATAAATTGTAGATCAAATACAGGTGAAGATACCTTTACCTTAACTAAAGTATAAAACGCTTTTGGTATATGACATATTTAAGAAACAACCAAGCACGACATACACCGAAAGATATTTCGAAGGTATTATTCAAAATGTACTAAGATACTGCGAATATACTTAACTGGTAATGCGGAAATTTAAAGTGACTTTTCTATGTTCGTAAATGGAACAATTCCTTCAGAATTAGATTTTCATATGTATTTCTCTTAGATGATAGTTTCGTTTAGATATAATATAAATCTCTTAACATACCATCTCGATTGTATTCGTATATTTAGTGTGCACTGCATAATACGTAAAGTCATTATCTGTGCTGCGTACGATCGGGAACCAGTACTGATCAGAACATAGTATTTCTTCAAATAATACTAGATTACTTACTCCTGCTGACACGCTGGTATTTGTAGCCAACTGCTGCTTATGACAATAAATGAAAATAAACAATTCTGGTAGGCTTCACAGTGTAAGTACAATTTCGTTGCTAATGAGTATTTTTCAAATTTAAAATTCCTTGTTGCAAAACTTGAAATTGAAAATCAACCATTTTACGTAATGCTTTGACATTGATTGCTCCACATTCAATACAGCACTGCCCATAATATGTATGAAATAAATACATTTTCAAATTTATTTTAACAAAGAAAAGTAAATAAATATTTCATAGTTTTTTACCGCGGTATCAGATGTAACAACATCAAGGGATTTTAATTAGCTTGGAAAATAAACACCTGTCCTTACGGGCTCGTGCACGGTATATTAAATATTATATATTATACAAAAATATATGTCGGAAAAAAATTCTAGCATGGATTGGATCTACATCATTGTGCCCAGTTTAAATAAAGTAATTAACTTTTCCGTTCCGCAAATCAAAACAATGTACCGTGGCATGTTTGTATTTTCTCACGCGCAACTCTTGCGTCGGCACAGACAAGCCAGTAATTATATAACAGTTTATAATTAAGCACTCTGTGGAAACAGCAGCTGCGAGCTGAAGGCAGTTTTACTGAACGTACAATAAATTCCATGGTTTAGTTCCAGCTACCAGTCTAACTCACAGGCGCTAAGCTCAGCGATATTATGGAAAATACTCAGCTCTCAGTACAAGCTGATTACCTTCAGCGATTCACATAGTTATAATGCTACTTCAGGACTGGGTGAGAAAAGTAGGGCAACGTTAAGAATTTTTCTATTGTTTTATTACGAAACAACATGTATAATAAATAGGAGACACAATTGAAAAAAGTCTAATTGTCTTCTTAAATCTCAAATTCCATAACCATGATAAATATAAGACTAATAAATAATTAGAGTCAGTTCATGACTGGAAGAGACTTNGTTATAATGCAAATAAATAATAGCTATTTCAAAATGTTTTCCTCAAATATTTAAGATATCATCTAGTTAACCTCCGTTATAATGCCTTTTAAATTATGAAAAAAAAACATATATTTAAAAAAATTATACATTTTTTTTAGAATATTATAATTATTTTATCTAAATGAGATGGGCAACAAGGAAATATCAAAGCTCAAATTTGAGGCATTCGTTTCACATTTAGCTGCCAGACATGTAGGTTAATTCCAACCGCCCTCGGATGTAGTTGAGTGTATAGTTATATGTGTGTGTACATGTGTGATTATGAATGCAAACAATATGAGAAACATACATTTAAATCTGCATTATGTTTAGGGATTGCATCATATTTAAACACTACGTTGTAACTCCAAAGCTTACGAAACCATTAAAAATCTTTAAAAAAGGCGTACCTTATTCATAAAAAGTCGTAGCAATGATTTTAAAATCCTGCGAACGGAGTGCGAATGTTTGTACATGGATACGCAAATTGGGTTTTATTAGTTTGTAAAATGCTTACTAACGTCTCCCGGTGTTATGGCTGAAGTCTTATCAGGGGACGACTTATTTACTTACTTACGGGCTAACTTAAACTAACACCCATGCCTTGCCTGGGATTCTAACCCATAACCTCTCGCACCCGAGACCAGCGCACACAAACCGACAGCGCCCCAGAACGTCGGCTCTGGACAAGCGAGAAGAAAATTAAATGAATCAGAAAGAGAAATATGTGAATACGACATATGAGATAAAATTATTCAACTAACAAATCACCCGAAATTCGCGATATGAGATTTTCAAAACCGATATTTATTGACCGAGCTTATAGACAACTGCATATATCACAGCTTTGAAAATAAAATACATAAAATAAGAAAAACCTTGAAATGTAATTAAAAATGTTCCTCTGTTAATAAAATAATGTCGCAATTTTAGAAAAATACAGAGTTTGTTTGCCTTAAAACTCCCAATTTGAATTACTTAAAGCATAATGAAGGTTGTCGTAAAAATTATTAATAACAATTTCTTGTAGTCAAAAAATTTTTTTGCAAAAATTATAAACCCAATTACGTTTTAGGAATTAAATGTTCTTGAAATTTTATTAAATAATGTTATTTGAAAAAGTCTGATACAAAGGAGACTACCAGACATTCTCAATATACTCAAATGGAAGTGGTAAGTGAAATATACGTCGCAATATGTTTTTGTAGATAAATGAATAAAAAACTAAATATGAATCTGACCATTAAGTTATCCGAATTTACTCTTCTTATATTAAAATGATCCTACGTATATTCTGATTAGTATTATCTTCGATTCGTGAGGTATTAAAAAAAGACTAACTTTGCTTAGACTTCTCTTAAAAATGATCAGGAAGTTACCAATATAACAAATGAGTCCACTATCCTGTACATGGATGCAGACAATTCTATTTAAGTAGGCATTGACGTCTTTTTGGTGGTGGTATAGCCGGAACAAGAAACACATGGACCTACAGTGAGGCGATCACAAACACACACGTCCCTTACCCAGGTATCGCATGCGGAATTCTTCTTGCCGTAAGCTGGCATGCAACCAGCTGCATTACGGAGGTAGGATCACAAACATTAATTTATATTGTAATTAACTATAAGGTTTTGGTAGGTAGGGTTCACTAACTGAAATGTTTAACAACGTAGTAGTTTTGAAAACAAATGTGTGAGTCACTTACATTTTGAAAATTTACATTGCATACTTTAGCATTAATTGTTTGCACATTTTGGGGGCAATTAGTTTATTATTTCCCGAAGTAGGGCATTAATGCTTTATTGTCTCACCTGGGATTAGCTTTCGAAAAGTTCGTCAAGAGAGGTTCTTATACTTATAATTTATGGTTATAATTGATATATAACACGTACAAATTTTGGTTGAAGTTTGTCAAATTGTTTACTGTAAATGTATAACACACTAATCATTACTATTCGTATTGGTGCCATTAAAAATTCCGAACTCTTTTAAACATGTCAGATGGTATGGCCTACTGTGGAATCGTGTATGTGCGAGTTTTGGTGGGAATTAGTGAATTTTTTCCCGATATTTGAAGTAGATAAACATTTAATTTTGCATATGACACAAACTTAAAAGTTGGCAGACGAAAGAGAATGTGAGAATACATTTAACGGCTATAATTTTTACTGCCCTCAACACAAAACTACTTTGAAATTGGTTTTATGTTGTCGAAGATATAGAATAATAAGCTTGAAATACTATATGGTCACTATTCTGAAAATAATATTTGACTCCCTTAAATCATATCAATGTGTATTGCCTGCGAAGTACAAATCGTCTGTCAAAGTTGACAGGAATTGATTGAGTAATCCCGAGGTATAAAATAAGAATGTAATTTTTTCATGTGGTGTAATCTTATAAAATTATGGAGAATAGGAGCTTCGTACAGTCATATTTAATGGTTATAATATATACTTTGATAATACAACTTTAAGTATAAATTAGTTAAATGGTTTAGTTGATATGACGTATTAAACTAAAATGTTTATACATCCGCAATTTTTTAAATAACTGAATGACCCACAGAAGACATGTAAATTTACATGCCCTATCGTAGTACTACATGTTTTCGGAATTTTTTATTAATGAATTGATTGTTTTTCAAGATATGACAAAAAATATTTTTTATGTTGTGCTACCTTAAAAAACGGCAGACAATATAGAATGTGTAAATACATTCGATTTTTGTAACATATACTGCCAGTATACAATTGAAATTGGTTACGTGTTGTTTTGGATATAGCGTACAAAGTTTAAAATTTATATTCGCGTCATTATGAAAATATGTGTATGGCTTACATTAGAAAAGTTGGTTAACACTGCCTACAATTGCATTACTTGTTTTGCCAAATTCGTGGGAATCTGTCGATTACTTCTCGCTACATGACGCATATATTATTTAGTCATTAGGCACTATCTTCGAAAATGGAAGATAAAAAAACTTTCCTAGACACTTCCGATATCTGAAAGAGATTTTATCATGGAGTAGGCGATGGTATGACAAAAGGAGAATTCGGGATGCCATCATTAAACTAAACCTTAATCTTGATCTGTACGCTCCAGTCGCTCGCTGGTCCAAACGCGTGAAAGACGTTTGAGCAACATTTCTACCTTAGTGAAAAAATAAACGTGTAATTACAAACACGGCAGATAATGCCTTACGAAATGGGATGAAAGATTCTAACATAAAGAACATGTAGTTACTGATAACTTATGAACCTACTTTCCTAAACGTGGGTGCTAATAATGTTTAATGGAT
>NQII01009900.1:0-20501 GCA_002778355.1 Clitarchus hookeri
AGTTATTTATCAAACTAATGATATGCTACCAATATGCTGACGATACTCGGTTAGATGTATCATTTGTACCAAAAAACATATAGGAGGTGATACTTGACATAAACAATAACCAGTCATTGTAGAATGGTGTAATCAAAACAGCCTAAAGCTAATCACCTAACATGCGCACATGGTGTAATAGTTCTACATTGTGATGAATTTGTTGTTTTCGCCAATACTATAGACTGGACAAAGCATATTTCAAAATTATTAAAGTAACCTTATTATCAACTTAAACACCTTAAAAATTAAAATAATATCTATAACCTGACATTGCAATTTGATTTTCGGTAATTATTAAGTTTAGGGGCTTTTCTGTAAAAATAAAAATAATTCACAGAAAATGGTATATTTCCACTCTACTAATGATGCAGAACACGAATATACTAGGGGCATTAACGTCCGACTAATTTCGTAATATATACCGACCTAACCTAACAGAACCTAACCCCATGATGGGTGAATCACTATTTTACATTTTTAAACTAACCTAGGATTGTTGGGTTTTACACTAACCTAGGATTGTAGGGTTTTACACTAACCTAGGATGTTTGGTTTTTACACTAACCTAGGATGTTTGGGTTTTACACACCTAGGGTGTTTGGGTTTTACACTAACCTAGGATGTTTGGGTTTTACACTAAACTACGATGTTTGGGTTTTACACTAAACTACAAATGTACGATTGTAGGGATTTAAAGGAACCGTAAAACAAACCAAAAGTAGGTAANTCCGTAAAACAAACCAAAAGCAGGTAAATTGACTCACCAAGGTAGGGGGCTGGTATAATTCCTCTGACGTTAATAGATGTAAACAAACATATTTCGCAAGTTTTTTAAACATGTTCTACTTATTTTAACATTATGCCCTCTTGAATATGAACAAGGTAAGCTGTGCAGAACCCATAATGCAACTTTTGTTGGTCTTGGATGTTTCTTTCAGAAACGTAAACAAACTGGCTTATACTGCTCATTTTGCAATATTGTTCAATTTTTTGAAATATGTTGTACTTATTTTAAAGCTACGCCCCTAGTATATTCATGTTCTACGTGATTAGTAGAGTAGAAATATATCATAATTTTGAATTTTTTTTGTGTTTTTCAGAAAAACCCTTAAACTTAATAATTACCTGATATTCTTGTATTATCTTATTTAAATTATCATGCTGGATTATTTGTAGTCCTAAATGATCAATTCTCAATTCATAAAGTTAAGAATTCTTTGTATTTGTTTTTGCTACAACTTAAAAAAAGGGGACAGCCTATGTAAAACAATATTTAATAAACATGAAATGACTTAACATGTTTACTTGTTGCGGATCTCCCATAGTCCTATAACAAAATTTGTCATAATTTTGACTCCACAAAATGAACTCATCCTGAGACTTGGATTTCAAAATCACAATAAAATACAGCAGGGAAATAAATAACAATGCAGTGAAAATTCTGTTTTTGGTATCAGCCCATAAAAATGGGGATCATACAAAATTCTCACATTCAATACCTTTTCCCAGAGGTGAAAAAATTTGTACAAATGAGGAAAATTATAAATAGCCTTCGTATCAGATTTTATGTTACACATTTGAAACATTGCTACATACAAGCATTATGACCCACCAGCCATAAATAAAACAAAGTATATAATTAGTAATATAAATTATACTAAAAAAAAATTTTTACATCATCTCAGGAATGATTCAGGTACACATGTATAATAAAATGTACAAAATCCTACGTACAACTATTATGAAAATTGCCGGCCCCCAAAAAATTACAAACGAGACTATAGGAACCGAAGCGGTCACCCTTTATAGTAATAAACACACTTAAAACACAATTCTATTTTTATCTCATAATTTAATATTTAACTTTCCTCAAATTTACCATGAAATATAAATTCCATCAACTGCAATTTTAATCAACAACATTTACTTGTAGAAATAATTCCAACTATAAAATTTCATACTCTCACTAAGATTTGCTATGCCTTATTGAGGCATAAACAGTCATGTTGAAACAAAAAATAACAGTTATATTCAAATTAATACTGTCTCAAAATATCCCCATGTTTTCAAAACTGTCCAGGGCCAAAAAGTGACCTGACCTGATGTTAAGGGTTCTTAGATGTCTTCATCTTTTATCATGACAATCAAGAGTCAAATCACACCAATGTTTTCATTCTGATGCTATTTATTGCTAACATTTCATTTTCTCCCATGCGTCAGTTTTATACACCACGTACCTTAATAACATTGTAATTTTTATGTTAGATTGTAAGTTTCAAAATCGCCCAATAGCATGGAAGGTTACAAATGAGGCGGTGAAAGGTAAAGTGGTGTAAGTCAAATTAATGTAATTTGGAGAAATAAAGTGTTTTATTATAGTCACTACACAAAATTCAAAAGCATTTGTTTCAACTAAATATTTTACAGTATGATTAACAGATAGTAGGTGTAACTTCTCATAAGGTTTTAGGTTAGAAAATATTTTTATAGGGGTGAATTTTGGGGATTTGATTGACTTACACCACTCTGCCTGTAAATTAATATTTCTTTTGGGTAGATTTGGGGCAAAGAAACAAAAATTACAACAAATCTTCATATCTTTTTTACAGATTTATACAAGAAAATAATTATAATATGAATATAGATTATCATTAGAAAACCTTACATTCTTATGGATTTACTTTATTTCTTCTTCATTATCAGCAAATCTTCGGTCTCTACTTCAACCTCCATTAGAAGTCCAACTTTGCTAGCTTCATCTATTTCTGTGGTAGTTAGATTGTTAATATACCAGTGATGGTTAGGTGGGATGTATGGAAGTAAATCGTGCACATCCTGTTTTTTCATAGTCGTCACTGGTCGAGGTCCTTTATAAAGAAAATCTTGAACTATATTCTTCAGTTCAGTGGGCCTTCCAGATCTTACTTTTCTCACGTTGACTGTACAGAAGGGAATGTCTTCTTTGAGAGTTTCTTTGAATTGGAATTAGAAGGGTTCACTCTTTGCACAGCAAATCTGCTGAATGCTAAGCCATGAGAATGGTTTGTTCTCAGTATTCTTTTTCCTCTTTGTAATAGCTTTCTCAAGATTAAGTGAACTCTTAAAGTCTTCTCGTGTCATATTTGTGAGATGGAATGCCTTCTTTTTTCTCGACTGTACTATTACCGAGCACCACTCGTCTGGCACAAAAATGGTCTTGTCTCAAGCTTGTATTTCAATCAAACCAAAGTCTCAGTCATTTGGAAGGAATGAATGGCCACTTACCATAAATTTGTGGTTAACTATCTCAATGTTGTTATCACTCTGGACTAGCTTCATTAGAGCCATAGGGAAATTCCAGTTGTGGTTTTGGCCAGTGCATGTGTCACTATACATGACAACATGTCTGTCCTCACAAACTCTTTTTTCTATGTGTTTTTATAACACATGAGCTGATTTATTGTGAACCACGTGAAGCTGTTGTTTCATCCCACACATAAATGAATCCGAAATCAGTAGAGAGTTCATGACATCCAAGGTTATATACGTACATGTTTCTTTTGTAGTATGCCACAGATGTTGTAATTTTGGGGGATGGAAGGGCCTTTTGTAAATCAAACGTCATTGCATAAAAGTTACTGTCTGTCTTGGATTTTTCTGCATCTTCCTTCATTGATAATCTAGCTTTTTCAGCTTTTCGAAGATAAACTTTATGCTCTGCTTCCAATATTTTTAACTGAGCTTCATCATTCAGATTTCCTTTTGCAAATTTATATTTATCACACTTGCTGCAAGTATCTTTATTAGAGGCGTGAAAGTGGAGATTAAATTCATTGTTGAATACACGACGATAAATATCCTCACTCACAGGAAGTACATCCTTTTCACTGTAGAAGTTTTAGGAGAGGTTGTACATCATGTGAACGTTAAGGTCAGCAGATAGATATCTTCGGTTAGTATTTTTTGTCCTTTTGTAGTGGGACTGATAAGATGGAAATTTGAAGGGACGCCACGTCTACGATCATCCAAACCAGGTCGTTTTCCTTTTTTTACTTTCTGAATAGCTCGGGACATCCTTCCATCAGATATTTGGAAAATATTTAAAAAGTATTGCTTACATACATTGACTGTGTTTTCAGTAGTTTGAATGTAGTATTCATTGCTTGTAGATTTTGGAGGCCTTGAGAAGGTTCTTGGCCTTTTAGTTTTGGTTGGGTTTTGTTTAATTAGGCCACAAACATAAGCGTTCTGTATTGTAAATGACCCCAATTTCCAAAAAGACTCAAAAAAGCTTGTTTTCTTGACTTTTCTGAAATCTTCTCCGAGCACTTTTGTTTACAAAGGCAGCTACTGTTGTTGAATTTCTTTCCGTCAACAGCCTTCCCAGACTTGATTGTATATTTATTACCTGAGTTTTGCATTTTATTTCTTTTCTGTCGTTTACTTTCTTTCCTTTGCCTTTTGCGAGTTTGTTTAGGTTTTTCAATCACTTCAATGTTTTAACTGGCAGTTTCTAGTTGAACAGTGGTAGGATGAATTTCTTCCTCTTCACTTCCTAGAAAAGAAAAAATGTATATAGCTACTAAGATTTAGCAATACATTTTACTATGAAGAAAAAAAAAACACAACTACAATGAAAGGTTATGTAAAACAAATCAGCAGTGAAATAAAAAATTACTGTTGTAACACAATTATTGAGGTTAGGTTTTAAAAATATGTTAATGTAAAGAATCAAACTTACCACATATACCTGAATCATCAGATATATCTGAATCAGGCGGTTCCCACTCATCAGATCCTGAGTTAGCAAGAATGCTGGGTTCACTGATAGATGCATCGCTCAATTCACTCATTTAAACTATGTTTAATGCACTTTTAAAAGTCAATACATGTAAGTTTGTTTGTCAACAACAGCACTACGTAAACAGCTGGAGGAAAAGTGGTGTACGTCTGACTTGCACCACAGTACTGCCAATAGATGGGTGAATTAATTTGTCTGTCAAACTTGTGCTGCCATCTATAAGAAAATCAGTGAATCAAATATTTGTTTTGCTAAGTTAACTAACCTCTGCTAAAGATCATAAAACATAATAGATCTTGATTTACCACAGATTTAAATAACACTATAGCATTACATAAATCCACCATAGACATATTTGTAATAAACAACCATTGGTGTGAAAATGTTTGTAAGTTCATCAACAATATAAGTGCAGCCAACTAAACCAATTTTAATAACTTACAACACCAGTATGTTCACTGAGGCCATACCTTCCATAATATATGTAGAAATGCATTGTTTGTGGTAGACTTACGAGACCTAAAGAAAAGTATGCATGTGAGCTACCGGCAGGGCACATGGCATAGCAATAATATTGTTATACACTCGCTGCTTTGTCCCGTGCAAGCAAGTGGAAGAGAAGGATAGAGTAGGGATATAAAAGTGGGCGGTGAGTCGCAAGGGATGTTTAAATGGCAGGCAAGCGATAATCCAAAATGCGCATATCTTTTTTACAAAAAGCATGCTGTCACAATAAATATTTTGCAGCTAGCGCACTCCTGACCTTTAGCTGATTTAATTTCCGCGTTTATCTGAAGAATGTTCTGGATTAATGACCTAGTTTCTCTTAGCGTGACTTGGGGTGCGGCAAACCTTCCAGGTCAAGGTCAGCGACCATCAGGCCTCCGAGCCAGGAGTTGATGAGAGGTGGGAGTTTGGGCGATTGTGCATCCTGAAGCAATAGACAACGAGCAACGAGTGGCCCTGGAAGTGACCAGTGGGAGGAAAATCTGTGACTGCGAGCATTAGGGCAGCGAAGAGTGCAACTGGCAGGCTGGGCTATTGGACTAGGTGCGTGAGTGAAATACATTTCAAATGATGGCAACAGACAGAATGAACATGTGTTAATGATGAAAGTGAGTTAATTGACTATAACCAAACAGAGATGTAGAGAAGGACTTTAATTAGTAGTGAGATAGGCAGTAAATACTGCGCTCATTGAGAAATAAAAGAGTAATAGTGGAGATTGATTAATGCTGTAAATAATAGTTGTGTAAATAAATTAAAATCTAATTTTTTTTTTTTATTAAGACCTCCATCCCTCACAAGACAATTAATGTTTTAAAACTATATATATTTATTTTATAATGTGTTTTAAATTTATAAGTTTTTATCTGTAGATACAATGTAATTAAGTAAATGGCGAGGAATTTCATTTATTAATCTGTATTTAAGTCTATGAATTTTCATTAAATGTACCTATAGTAGGTGAAAAAAATTTCAATCCACAGGTGTTTCCCACCTGAGGCAGGAAATGAATGAGGATAGACTGGCACTAGTTAGAGCTGGCTGCCGTACCTAAGGGACAGACCTGTTGCTTTAGCCAGCCCAAAGAATATGCAAAGTGAGACAAGATGGAGGAGGAGATAAAACAGAATGAAGACAACATGTGAGTAAATGAGAGAGCACCGAGAAAACCCCCCCACAACGACAGTATCTATCACATTCCCTTCATGAAAACCCCATGTTCGGAAATTATTTGCCCACCAGGTCCTGGGATAAAACCAGGTACCTCAGGAGTGGAAGGCCAGTAACTAATCAATCGAGTCAACTGTGCGTACTTTTAGGAAAGTCAATACATTTTCTTAATATTTTAACTTTCTTTAATCATCTGTAGTCCTTTAAGTTTTATTTATAAAAAAATTTTTTTTTTATTTGTGCTGTTATTAATATTAACTGAAGCGCGCGCTCAAATAATGCTGTATATAACAGTCTGTATCACGTGCCGTAATAGTTCATGCATTTCCTGTCCAAAGGCAGCACTAAACAGGGATGGCACTCGCATATTTCATGTGCCTCTCGCCGAACAACACTATATGTTACAGAAATGGTGGACTGTAGCAACAAGACGCTTACTGCAAGTGGTGGAAAACATATAAATAATGAGTAGAAATGAAAAATAAACATTGATCAGTGGAAAGATGGGGAGAGGAAAAAAGCTTTGTGATCCTGGATTACAACATATGTTAAGAAAAGGAAAAGTAGTTCTTGAGAAACAGCCTCCAACTCAGGTAAGTGGAATAATACTGTATGGCTTGTTTAGAAGTCAGCATGAACAGGGCATCACGTATGTGCCTCATAGAGGGTGTATGGCTGTAACGACAAACGTAATGTGCTTGTACCTTTTAAAAACATTACATTCAATGTACGCAACATGAACAAAATGAACTAGAGTTCCATTGTCTCAATGGTATAAAAAGTGCTTAAATACACGATTAAGTGATTGTGAACCCTACCATATAATTGAAAGTAAACATAAAATATGCTAATCCAGTTTAATATCAGGCGGTAACATTCACTGGTTGCATTTTTCAGGATTGTGTTTGCAATGCTGACATGTTTCATAAATGGCTGCAAGGAAGGATATCACTCTGGAAATGAAATTAAACCTTGACGTACAATGAGCAGTCTCTTTACCTGAAAAAATCCACGGAATTAGGCAAGCCAGACAGACAAAAGAAAGGTAAGACAGACGCAACTTCCCAGAAACAAGCTACTTTCAGATACACAGTCCAGTCAGTCAAAGGAAGTGTGTCAAAAAACATTGCTTGAAATATTCTCCATTACCCAGTGACGAATACAGACTCTCCAATGTTAACTAAAAAATCAAATTACCACTCCTAAAGACGGTCGAGGCAAGCATTTCAATAGGCCTCATGCCATATCAGATGAGGACAGGACTCTAATTCGCGAACACATTTCGAGTTTCCCAAATCAGATGAGCCATTACAGCAAAAATAAATCCACAAAAGAATGTTTTAGCCCCAAACTCAACCTCTGTAAAATGTATCAATTGTTTACAGAAAAGATTCCTGATAAATCAATAAGCAGGCCAAAAGGTGTTTTATACAAAGGCTATCAAAAGGTTAACAAAAGGTTATCAAAAGGTGTTTTATACAGAGGTTAATTTGTGTTTTGGGTCACTTAGTTCAGATACTTGCAGACAGTGCGATTTGTTGTTTAATAAGATGACTGCAGCTTCTGATAAAAAGGAACTGCATAAAATCGAACTTGAGAATCATATGCATCATGCAAAAGCAGACTTATTGTACAAAGCACTATAACATGATACGGAAATGGCTAAAGTGAACCACAATATACATGTGATATGTGTTGATCTTCAACAGATTTTGCTTTGTCCTACACTGACCCATTCAACTGTATTCTATCGAAGACAGCTGTCATATAATTTCACGATTCATGACGTTATGGAAAACATCACTGTTAATTTGTGGAATGAATCCTTTGCAAGAAGAGGTTCAGCTGAAATTGCTTCCTGTTTGCTTAAATTTGTGATAAGCAATTACAGTGTGCTTGAAGAAGGCATAAAATGCAAACTGATTGTATGGTTCAACTGCTGTGTTGGGCAGAACAATAACTGGAGAGTTTTAGCATGCTATTTTTACTTTATCCACTGCAAGTACAGAAGTTTTTATGTTTGGGTCACATTTCCTCCCCTGTTAAAGGAACTTCACATTGATAGAGAAGAGAAATAAAGTATCTAAAGTTATGGTTCCCCCCGAATGGAAGTATGTAATTGCAGAGGCATTCGTTGATCTCTCAAAACTTACTATTCAGGAGATGATGACAGAAGACTTCAAGGACATAAAATATATTAAGTTGGTTCTCAAAAAGTCACTTGCTCTGAAAATCACTGATGTATTATTGGTTAGACTGTGTAATGATGATCCTCGAGGTATAAGTGTGCGCCGCAGTCACAAAGTGCTTTGTCCATGGGAAAGACACTGTATTCTAAAAAGTGCTAGTAGACAGAAGGTGAAAAATTTCCCGTTGCCTTCTAATTTTTTGTTGCTCTACAGCGGGCCACTGAAACTTACTAAGGAGAATAAAAGGTACCTGTTGGACATGATAAATTATATGGAGCCAAAATATAGGCTATATTACGAAAATCTACATGTGATAACTATCTGCAATGTACCAGATGATGTTTGTCTCATGTCAATAATGATGTGTTATCATTTTGTTAAGACCCAAACAATCCATTTAATAACTATAGTTGTAGCTAGTTTATATTATTCTATTACACCATGTAGCATTCTAGACAGCCTTATCATTACAACAAAGTACACATTGTTATGGAATAATGCTGTATATCAATTTATTATTCCAATATAAGCATTATATATCTTCACAAAAACCATGCTTAGAGTAATTTAAAAATGCACAATATTGTAGTTTAAACATCCTGTATGCACAATGAATACAAAGATTTTATTACATAGTAACTTTGTATTCATTCTCTGGAATGAGCAGTTATTTTTCCTTTCCCTGTATAAATTAAAATGTGCTGTGTATCATTATTCGAGCACATGCTTCAACTCATGAAGAGTATACAGGATGTTTTTGAACACCACCTACAAACTCTGTGAGGGTATTTCTTTTGATAATATACAATGAAAACGTATGTACCACTTTCGACAATACTGTCTTCTCTGTTAATTTTGATGTGGTAATTCATAATTTATTGTAACATAGCATTTACAGCTTATTATTAAAAATTTCATACAAACTTGGAGTGACAATCTCCATTTATTTAATGAAGGCCAACTATGTTTTCAAAGGTGTAAGATCTCAGTTATATAAATCACTATTAACCTACTTGTTTCTCAGTCGTAAGTACTTTATAATATTTTTTACTAAAAGTATTTCAAAACACAAATTTTGAGGGTGCATAGTCCCCTTAATAACCACTTAAGGGAAAAGTGGTGGATACATTTTCAGGTTACATTTTTGTAATGAATAGCCTGCTGGTATTTGTTGGTGTTCAAAAACATTCTGTATATAACTGTAGCATTTGTAACAATGATCTGTATTTTTTCTCTTTGACCATGGTATAGTTTAAGCAAAATATGCTTAGAATTACAGCTCTTTAAAGCAATATGTTTGTTTACTGCATTGATATCATAACATGATGGTTGAAAATTGTAGTGAAGGTGGAAATTCAAATTTTCTTGTAATTTCTTCTTTTGTTTCTATTGAAAAATCGTTAATGTGCACCCTTCCAATAAATCAACTTTTGTGTGTGATCCACCCTTCCAATAAATCAACTTTTGTGTGTGATCCTGGAGCCTAGCCTAGCAGCTTTATATTCTATTCTAGGCCTCATGATGGTTTTGGACATCCCTGAAGAGCGTGGATTGGCTGAAGCTGATGTAATTTGGGGAGATCCCAAAAGTTGTAATTTTCCTCTACTAGAATTCATCATTCCTTTGTCTCTACCATGGATGTGCATCATCTATGCTGTTATGTGGGCAGGTAAACTTAATTCGTACATTCTGGTATGCCTTTCCCCAAGTGTTGAAATCTTTGGCTTACTGGTCATAAGTTTTAGTTTTACTTTTGGAAGTTTTTCTTTAATTTGTTAATTACACTGAAGAGCCAAAAAAACTGGTATAGGCATGCGTTTGCAAAAAACAGAGGTATGGAACCAATCAGAGTAACGCGATGCGGTCGGCAGCTAGATCGGTTACTGCTGCTACAATGGCAGGTTATCAAGATTTAAGTGAGTTTGAACGTGGTGTTATAGTCGGCGGACGATAGATGGGACATAGCATCTCCAAAGTAGCGATAACATTTGGATGTTCGCGTACGACCATTTCACGAGTGTACCGTGAATATCGGGAATCCGGTAAAATATCACATCTTCGACATCGCTGCGGCCGGAAAACGATTGTGAAAGAACGGGACAAACAACGACTGACGAGAATCATTAAACGTGACAGACATGCAACCCTTTCTCAAATTGGCGCAGATTCAATTTGTGGACTGCCCTGCAGGATTCATGGTGTGAATTGCCTCCTGCATACCTTCAGACATTAGTCGAGTCCATGCCACGTCTTCTTGCGGCACTTCTGCGTGCTCGGGGGGGCACTACACGCAAATTAGGCAGGTGTACCAGTTTTTTTGGCTCTTCAGTGTATAATTGCAGGTATCACTGCAGATTGCCAAAATATGCATGTTTTAGTACTGGCTAATTTCAAAGTGATTTTAGAGCATATTGACTGAGATTTCCATATCTGTCAAGTCACAAATGGGAAATTTTTTCTTTTGAATTTAAGCTCTGTACTTAATGCTCTCAGGATAGTTTTTACTATAACATAAGAGAGTTTGTTAGAAATTATATAGTTTATTAATTAATAATAAATACTCAATAACTTTAAAATCTGTGTTGTCTGTCTATTAATGTGTTGGTCTTTGGATTGCAGAACTGCATAATTCTGATAGCATAAGAATGCCATAAATTTTGTGAAGTAGGCTTTCGAAAATAAACACCATGCCTCATGAAGAATTGTCTATCTACATTTATGCATTATCCCATAACGAAATGTTGGGGGCATCCAAAATATGCCCTATCACATTCAGATCATATTGTAATACAGTGTGGCCATGGTGGTGGGGCCACTCCCAGTTTTCACATGTAGGAATAGTACCATACAATGCTGCTGGTTGATTGATTTTTTTTTCAGGGATCTCCCCCTTTACACGCTGATGCATTCTGCCACTCCTCCTTATCCAGCTCAGTTCACCCTCATTGGTTCTCAAGACCTTGTTGTTAAGATCTGCCCAAACCTGTCCACTCTTAATACATTACAAAAAATGTAATTTTAAAATTAGTGTCATATGAATTTAGTTCCATTTAGTTTTTTAATATTGTTAAGAAGTAAATTTTTTAGCCCTTTAGAAATGTTAATTTTTTATTATTATCAACATTTTATCTTGAGTTGTTTCTTGTTTTCGATTTGTCGGGTTTGCTTTTCTGTTAAGAAGCAGGCTTATGATAGGTCGGTTGCATATTTAATTATTTTTGAGTTTTGAGATTTTAAATTTGGTTTTGATGGTTTGGCTTTGAATTTAGGTAGTGTTTTGGAGTTTAGTTCATTCACTTAGTTTTTCTAAATTTTAATTATGAACCCTTTTATAGCCCAATGGCTAGAAGTAGGATCGGATCAGTTGGGTTCTGGCAGGTGCACAGCCCGACCATGGGTCATGTTGAGCAGACTTTTGTTTTGGCTGACAAGATGTGCAAGTTGGGCAGCTGGCTGTGGCGCAGTGTGGGGGCTTGCTGAGCCCAGCCAAACTACACGGCTGTAGTGCGTGGAGTGCAGGCACCCTGAGGGGTAAGGAAGAGGTAAGATGGGTAGCCGCATGGCAAAATGGAGGAAGTGAGCGCATGACAACGATTGATGACAGAGTATCAACAGGCAGCATAAGCGTGGGACACAGACGAAGGATGCTGATGTAAAGAGTGGGGTGAGAGCATGATGCGTAGTCGCAGGTGGCAGTGAACGGGATTCTGTGTGTGGCACTGGTACGCGGCGGATGGCCGAATAATCGTTCTGAGTAGCTGAAGGGGCTGGAGGAGCCTAGGGCTACATTGCCATATAGTCTCACACAGTTAAGTATGAGTTAGTAATTGTATTTTCAGGGACTCAACACAGCATAGTAATGCAATGCAGCATAGTCTATTTGCATATCATAGTTTAATTTCATAATTTTTGTTGTTGAGAACATAGTTTTTGTGATGATCTAAAAGAGCTGGAAGTATGAGATGAAGCCAACGATGTTCAGTCAAATTGTTGTTGATTTAGTTTAATGAGTTTTTTCCCTTGTTGGTAATTTGTTGATGTGGAGAATTGATAATGTTCACAATCAGGCAGTTTGTAGATGCAAGTACTTAATTGATAAAGTTTTGATAAGTCTCTGCAGAAAGATTTGTATCCATTTTTCCAGCTAATGTATTTATTGATGCAACTTGTACACTTTTGTTCGAGCTCCTATTGAGCAGTTTATTTTGTGGTTGTGAATTAATCTATTTAGTGTAACAGCTTTTATGCTGAGTAAATTGTCCTTGAATGAAACTCTTAAATCTTTCATTTAGTAGAAGTTATTTAGCCTCTTTTTAATTAATGCTTGTTTATTGATTGATTTTTTTAATGTTTGGTGCCTGGCAGTGTCTCATATTGGTCCATCTATATATATATATATATATATAGAAATGTTGTGTCCGTTTGTTCGGATTCGTATAACTTCCAAAAAAATTGACCAATTTTCATTCTGTTTTTTCATAAACCTTCCTTTCATTCCCACAAGTGTTTTTACACCTTTCTTATCTGTATTACCTGCAAAGGTACTGAAATCTGCAAAAAGCTCATTTTTACCATGCTTTCACGTCAGGAAGCGCCTTTGTTGACAGCTGTCTGTCTGAACATTTCAGCTGTTTGAACCATCCTACTTATTCATATGCGCGGAAGATGGTAAAACTAAAAACATTGTATACGAACAAGTACTTCAATAATAAAGATTTTGAAATTGCTTATACTTCTTTCAATTAATTTCACAGAAATGAATACAACCAAAATCTTTAATGCCACAGCAGCGCGTGGCTGGGTAAGCAAGTAGGTTATATTACCTCTTATGAGGTCAAGCGAGTGCATTTATTATTATTGAGTGAAGCTATTATTAAGTACAAGGTTATAAGTTTATTTCGGTTTTATGATACTCTACCAAGTAATATCTGAGTTATGTTGATTATAGTTTAGAGTTGTCGAGTCTCTGGGTGTTCACTAAACTAGCTCAGTGGTGTTTGCCCCAATCATGCCCTGATTTTCATAGGAGGACTATTAAGTTGAAGTCTTACAGTATTTGGAGATAATAGTAGAGTTTGATGGCGACATTTCATACCATTTTCCCCTTTCTCCTTCCATTCCTCCTATTCCCTTCTCTCCCATTCCCTTACCTCCCCCTTACTTCCCCCCTCTATTCCCCACTCATGTCCTCGTGCTGACCATCTTTTTCTCTCTCTCTTCCTCTATTCTTTCTTTACATTTTACTCTCATCCCCCATTACAATATTATTTAATAGTAAGAATTGGTGTAATAGTTATATATTTTAACCAGGGAAATTGGGGTAGGAGGTGACAGGGAAGCAGAAAATAATGAGGAAATTAGTGGTTGGAGGAGGAAGGGAAAAGCAGAGATCTCATGGATGCTTCCAGTATTAGGCTAGTTTAATGAGCACCTGACTACTCGAAAACTCTATACAACACTCATCAGAAGCAGCCTTTTTGTAACATAGAGAACTCATAAACTTATAAGGGCTAGTGAGAGGGAATGAATTCTGCAAGAGGACATGAGTCTAGGTTAGGAAAAACACTTTATTTTACATGGCCAAGATTAACTATAGAGCACTTAAACTAAAATTAATATTGTTACATGTTGCAGCTCTGCATTGCTTCTCTTGTCCTGTACTACTTGAGCTGTGTCAAGGACAAGGCTATAGTCTTATCAGCATGTGCTCTCAAATATGCATCTACTCTGCTTCATGGCTTGGTGTAGAAGGTCTACGTGACTGTCAGTGTAGTGTACATATACCCACACCATGCAATCAGCACATTCTTAATAGTGCCACATTCGCTACCCCCTCAGCAGCCCACAAACTTGCACTACAGCAGCCCACTTCGGCTAAGCTCAGCATACACACAACCATGCCACAGCCACCTGTGCAAGCCCAGCACTTCTGGCCAGCCAAGAGTCACGTGCATATATCCACCCCTCTTGGCCCTCCAAACGCAAGACCAGCACAGTAACACTCATGACTGGCTTGCATGAGTGCTGAGACTTAGCAGAACAAAATCAATCCTAACTTCAGTCATTGGGCTATAAACTTGACTCAAAAATATTTAAAAAAAATACTAGTAATCAAACACATTCAAATGTTACACTGTCCAAGCAAATCTATTCCCTATAACCTGAATCAAAAATACAATTAAAAGAAATGCCTAACATACACCTGAATCTTAACAGAAAGTTAAAACTAAACAAATTTTAGAAACCTAGATAACTCCCAGTAAATCTTGCTTCTTAAGAAATAAACCATAACAAAAAGTTCACTTGAAAATTCTAATTTATTAAAAAATTTTCATCATAACAATATTTTGAAAAATGTAACATTTTTAGTTTATTAATGCAGATTCACAACACTGATTGCTCCCCTCACACTCCTAGCCCATTTTGATAAAGCAAATGTCTGCCAAACAAAATTTTAGGTACCTTCTTGGCATTTCATGTATATAATATAAACTTACATAATAATTAAATACCTGTTCTTTGTGCAATAGCTTTTTATGTATTTCAATGTAGTTTCTGGTTCCACAAAGGCTAATATTAAATCTTAAATTGCAAGCTGGCAAGTGGGGCAGTGGTGGTGTAGTGGTCAGCCTATTTGCCTCGCACCAAGTCAAATCGGGCCTGATTCCTAGCAGGGTTATTGGATTTTCACATGTGGGAAACATGGTAAACGTTGCAGTTTACTGGCAGGTTTTCTCAAGGCACTCCCATTTCCCCCATCATTGCATTCTGTCACTGCTCCATCTTCACCTCATTTCATCAGTTCTCAAGACCTCAATGTTAAGCACCAACCAAAACCTCTCAACTCAGCCTTGCAAATGTGCCTACATGCAGATGAAATTGGTGAAATTAATAAAAAACCAGAAATCAACTTGAAAAATTTTTGGTTGAGTATGTTACATTACAAAAGTGGTCATTTACTGCTGTCCTACTAGCTTCATATTATTTATCTAACTTGGTTCCAGTAGCCTGTTCACCCTAAAGCCACTCACTACCTCCATACGTCAACCCACTTCCTTGCTTCGTGTGCCCTGATGAAGTCTGCCACTCTCTCTTTGATAGAGATGGTGGAGAGTGTCTGTTGTTAACTGTCCTGGAGTCGGGGTGTTTCTCTACTAATTCTTAATCCACCTCGTAGTGCTGTTCAGGGACTGACAGAATCCTTCCTTTAGGACTCACTGCTGGATCATCTACAGGAAACAGTTCTGAGTACCGGGGGTGTATCCCTGGGCACGGCGGACACTCTTTTGAGGGTTGCCCCTCCTCCAATTGGGTTTGTGCCTGTCAGCGTCGCCGGGCCTCCTTGTCATGCTGCCTCGCTCAGTTGGGGTGGACAGGGTCCGTGATTTGTTCCTCCTGCTTTTTAGAAGCTAGTGGTAAGGCCGGATCGGGCTGAGACACGAAGAAGTCTGTCAAACTATAGTAAGCTCTGGTTAGATTCCTTGGGTAAACAAGGTCACTCTCTGTGGGCAGGGGGAGTTCCTGGGCAATCTGACTGAGGCATCCTCTCAGGCACTTGGCCTTAGGACATCTGGCACACCGTTGGCCACATTATGTCTCCCATCCCACAGCCATGCAGATAGGGGAGGGTGTAGAAATCCTCTATGCACAAGCCATGTATACCCGACAGAGGGGAACACCACAGCCCACCACCATGCTTGGGCTGGAAGAGGCAGGGAGGAAGGTACTAATGTACGGCTAGGAAGTATTCCTGGACATTGGAATCTGATATAGTGTGGCACTGGCCACTTGGGGTGGGGCCGTGCTAACTGTCTATCTGGGTATTCTCAGATAGGCGAACCGTAATTCCTCCGTGTCCATCCCCTTCACTCTCACAGGAACCTCCATTTTCCCAGTCTGCCCTTAATCGTGGTCTCTTTCGGAACTCCCTTATAGATTCATACTCCCCAGTTCCCTGGGTCCAACCCTGGAATAGAGGATGATTTTCATTTTCCCTTTCTTTGCTGGGTCCTAGTAGATGGCAATCTTTTCTCCATATTCTCACCATTTCTGGATCAGGTGCATCATCGTGAGCATGACGTAACTGCCATATTTTCATGGATATCACCACTCATGGTTCTAACCTAACCCTCCACCGTCCTTAATAGTAATGTAGTTATCTACATGGTCCAACCCACATGCTTGTTTCCATAGCAGTATGGTCCAGTATCAGGGTATGCTGGGTTTGCCCACACTTCCACTTTATCTTCCTCCATCAGCCAGGCTATTTTCATATTTTCTGTTGTGGTGGTAGGCATTTCTTCGATTTCCAAGTCTCCTTTACATGAAAAATCCGGAACTTTTCTGAGGTGTCTCTCTCTTGCCTGTCTTAAGGAGATAAACCTTTCCTTGCTGGTCTATGAGTGAGTAGGGTCCCTCCCACTTGGGTGCGAATCCTGCACAGAAGTGTACATTTGCGTTTCTGAGTGGGTGGGATCTCACATATACACTCGTGTCTGTTGGAAGAGGTTCTACCTTATCTTTAACTAATGGGTAATTTTTCTCCTGATACTGCTCTTGTTTCTGAAGGGCAGTTTTGTTGTCTTTCTGCTGGTGACTGCCCTTGATAGTTATCTTATTCCTGGTTCCCGGATTCGTTCCGTTTTCAGTCTCCTGGCCGGTGTTGTTTTGGCCCAAAAGCAGCTCGCTCTGGGAGAATCCCTTGGCCTCATTTCTTCTGTTTCAAAAGTAGAACAGGGTGTTTGGGTTGTACTGATCCCACGTTCGGTGGTCTTCTCCAATTTGTACTCTTATACCCTTTTTTAATTCTTGATTTTGTCTTTCAGTGGGGTTGGCCTGGGGGTGGTATCCCGGGGTTGTAATGATTCACCTCCCATATTTAAAGGTTTTTTTCCCATGCTTTTCTCGTGAACTATGCCCCATTGTCTGTTAATGCTTTCTCTTGATATCCCCAGCGTGGGTAGATCTCATTTTCCAGATGGGTGCAGATGCTTTGAGTAGTTGCTTGTCTCAATGGCTTTGCTTCTGTCTATCTGGAAAATGGTCAGTGATCACCAAGAGAAAATGGTTTCCTTTCTTTGACCAAGGGTATGGTCCCATAAGGTCAAAGGCAATCTCTCTCCAGGGCTGCATAGGTCTGTGTGCCTTGGAGGCAGGGTGTGCAGTTAGGTGGCGTTTACACGTGATTGACGTTGTACATTGGTCACATAAGTTCCCACATCTCTTTTCACTCATGGCCACCAATATTTGTCAGTGACTGCCCGGAAAGTTTCTTGCATTCCCGGGTGTCCTGCTAACTCATGTGTATGGTAATATTCTAAAACTATCTGACGTCCGGACTTCGGTGCCCAGACTTCCCAAAACTGATTTGCTCCAGGTTTCGTCCATATTGCGCCTGACTGATCTTGCTGATATTTCTGTGGATGCTCCTGCATCCATTTTTCTAGTGCTTTTTCTTGGTTTTGGACCCTTACAAGCTCATCCCAGACTTAGTCTCCTTCTTTACCCTTTTTCTTCCACAGGGCTTGTAATGTGATCTTACTGTTCTTGTGTCTCTTCTTTGGATCATCTAGAGGTACCGTCCTATACCATTCTTCCATTCCTTCTGCAGCTTTGTCCTGGCTTGGGTCTCATGATAGGGCATCTGGAGAGTTGTTCTCTGTCCTTCGGCAGTGTTCGATTTTGTACGAAAACTCTTGTAAAAGTAGGACCCATATTGTCAGTTTGGCCCTTTCTTCCTTGGTTTTTGTGAAGCCATACTAGTTTTTAGTGGTCTGTTCTTAGTATAAAGTGATGGTTCTCCAGGTAGTGGCAATACCTCTTTATGGCCCATACCAGAGCAAGGCGCTCTTGTTCACTTACTGGGTATCACTTTTTAGTTTCTGTCAGTGCTACACTGTCATATCCAATTATCTGTTTTTCTCCCTGAGAGCCCTCTTGGTATAATACTGCTCCCATGCCAACTACCCTTGCATCAGTTTGCAAGATCAATGTTATCTCGGGATCTGGACGGTGGAGCCTGGGTATTTCCTGGAATTAACACTTTACCTCGTCAAAGGCTTCCTGATGGTTTCTCATCCATTTGTACCTCTTCAGCAGCTCATTAAGGGGCGCGGCGCTTTCTACCAAGTGTGGGAAATAGTCCCACAACAACCAGTTTCAAGTGCCCAGGAACTGTGGGAGTTGTTTAATGTATTTTGGGGCTTCTGCTTTCAAAATGGCTGTTACCGACTGGGGTAGCCTCATTTCCTTCTGGGGTTACTATGTGGCCCAGATATTTTATTTTATCTTTACCGAAATGGGATTTCTGAACTCTGCAAGTCAGAACATGAATCTGGTGTTGTTCTAAAACAAGGCTCAGATGAAATTTGTGCTCTTTCCTAGTACCCATTGCGTAAGTCCAGAGAGGAGAAAATCTTGGCCTTTCCTAGGTAATTCAGTGTGTGACTGAGGTTATCTGTGGGAGGTGCTGCATCATAGATGATGACATTAACGGCCCTGTAATCCATGCAGAATGTCAGTTCCCCATCCTTCTTTGGCACCAGTACTACCCTTAAGTTATAATGGGAACTAGCTGCTTGTGCTAGACACTGAAATTTCATTGACTGGACCTGCTCAGTGATGATGACTTTCTTTGTGGGAGAGGGTTGGCTCTGCTTTGTCCATACTGTCTGGTCCGTCTTCAGGAGGATCTCGTGTTCTATGCTTCGGGTCTGTTTCAGGGTTCTCTAGGTAAAAAGACTGTGGCATATTGATCTAGTATTTCCGTCAGTTCCTCCGTGTGGTGCTGTGGTAGTTGGTGTTGGACCTCTTCCCATGGTATCTCTTCCCACTCTTTCTTCCTGCTCTCCAAGATCCAGGGTATGATCACTCCTTCTTGGATTTCTTGATGGCTCCATTTTCCTGGGCATTCAAGCACATATTCCTGCCTTTCTATCCAGAGTAATCCCAGTATCACTTCTTCCCCTAGATAATGAGATACGTAGAACTTGCCTCTTCTTCAATCTTTCTCTCAATCCGGAAGGTTAGCGTGATGGTTCCTTCTAGTTTTAGCTTACTGCTGGGCTCAGCCAGGTGAACTCTTTTATTTGTGGTGATGATCCGTCCTTGCTCTATGCAGATTAACATATTGGTTCATATAAAGTTTGCAGTGGCTGCTGAGTCTATTAGGGCTCTAAATTCCCTCCCTTCCAGTTATATCATGATAATTGGTACTTCAGCATCTGGGTCTTCCTCACTTAATCCTCTAAGTTGGTTGGAGTTCATTCATTGGGCCCCCATTTCTGGTTGACTGGGTTAGTGGGTCTCGTTCTCGGCCCAGTTTTGGCATTTCCCACCTGCTGCTGTTGGGTTCTTTCCACGCTTTGCTCCCCCAAATTTTCTCTTGATTTTACTGTCTGGTTGGGACAATTTTGTTTCCAGTACCCCGACATGCCACAACCTCAGCAACTTGGAGCCATAGTGGTTTTGGGCCTTGGAAGAAGGGCGGGGGAGAGTGGTATCCCAGCATACCTTGTACTTCTCTAGTTCGCTTGTGAGATTCCATACTGTTTCTTTCTTGATCTCGCTCTATCAAAATTTGCCTCTTTACTAATTCCTCCACTGACGAGGGCTCTGGTGTCCCCAGGAATTTTCTGATATTTGGGTGTAATAGTTCTATGATCAGAGGAAGGCTCCCGTTTACATTCTCCTCCAGATACACTCACTTGTATAGTTGTATTTTCCAGTGGATAAAGATCTCTGCTTATCTTTCTCCTTGGGGTTGACTATAAAGTTCCCTGGTAACTTTTTCTGTTAAGTTCCATCCCCCCCCC
>NQII01009900.1:20506-45161 GCA_002778355.1 Clitarchus hookeri
CAACCAGTCTTGCAGACATTTTTTAAATTCTTCCCAGTCTTCCACGAAATTTTTATATTTGTGCCACCATCTTTGTGCTTCTTCTCCGAGCTGTCTTCGCGTAGCATCCACACACTGTGAGCAAAGTATGCCATTTTCTTCCATCAATGTCTTACAAGTTTTTGTAAACCTCTGTGGGTTCTCATGTCCCTTCCTTCAGAATTCGGGTAGTACCCTTGTCACGTCTATATGGGGAAACATGTGTCGTATCTGGGGCATTACATGTTCTGGTTCTTGTCCTACCCTGATTGAGGTAGCTTCATTATTCTATGGGTTGGGCTTAAGTTGTCATGTCGTGCAGTGAAATGATAGTCCTATCATCTGTCTTGCTTCATCCCTCCAACCCAGGCAGGCAAAATGAAATTCCTTCTCGCTTTCCTTGCACTGGACTTTGTATTCCCCTTCTCTCATACAATCTCCTATTGCACATATTTTCTGTCCATAGCAGGTATCAGTATGCTATCCCCTCATATTGTCTCGCTGTCTCTTCCCATCCTATGCATGGCAGGTGAAATTCTTCATTGCAATACTCACATGTTATCCTAACCTCACTATTTCCTAACCATGTTTATGCTGAGCATGGTTCTCTCCTCTGATTCTCCTCCTGATCTGTATTTGTTTCATCCTCTATACTCATCTTGCTGGACACTGCCGGGTGTTTTTTGACCCCTGGAAGTCATGTTTCCTGCAATTTGACAAGGGTCATCACCATATAGCAACTACAGTGTTCCACGGTCGGCCGCCACTTGTTACTCAGTGCTTTCTTTCGTAAACATATCCCTAGCAGATACCTGGACATGCCTGGTGGATTGTCTCTTGTGCACGTCTACCTCTCCTACTTCCTTGTCTCATGTGCCCTAACAAAGTTCACCACACACTCTTCGATAGAGATGGTGGAGTGTGTCTGTTGTTGACTGTTCCAAAGTCAGGATGTTTTCTCTACTAATACTTTGTACTCCTCATTTGCCATTCAGTGACTTACAGAATCCTTCCCTTAGGATTTTTTGCCGGATCATCTACAAGAAACAGTTCTGGGTACCGGGGATATATCGCCAGGCACTGAGGACACTCCGCCAAGAGTTGCCTTTCCTCCATTTGGCTTTGCGACTATCGGCATCACCAGACCTCCTGGTAACGCTGCCCTGCTCGGTCGGGGTGTACAGGGTCAGTGGTTGATTCTTCCTCCTGTCTAGAAGTTAGTGGTAGGGCCGGGTCGGACTGAGGCCCAAAGAAGTCTGTCAGGTCGTAGTAGTCTCTGGTGAGATTCCTCGGGTTAGCAAGGTCACTCTGTGTAGGCGGGGGAGTTCCTGGCCAATCTGACAGAGGCGTCGTCGCAGGCGCGCTCTGCCTTAGGATGTCTGGCACACCGTTGGCCCCAAAAATGTCTGCCAGGCATGCAGAGAGGGAAGGGTGTAGAAACCCTTGACACACGAGCCGTGTATACTGAACAGAGGGAAACACCACAGGCCACTGCCACACCGTGGCTGGAAAAGAGAGGGAGGGGGTGAATGTTCTAATTTAGGGCTAGTGTGGCACTGACCACCTGGGGCAGGGCCGTGCCAACTGTCCATCTGGTGATTCCCAGACAGCAAGCCGTGTATACCCGACAGAGGGTAACACCATAGGCCAGCATCCATCTATAAGGGAAATGTTGTCTGCCCTTAGTCGTGAGAAATATTGAAGGAGGCCATTTGAGATTTACTGCTTTCGGAACTGCCCTAGTATTGACACTGGCCACCCCGACCAGTGATTGGGCCATATCGACCACTGAAGAGATGGTTCCCATGTGTACAAGCTGTGTATGCCCAGCGGAGGGGAACACAACAGTCCGGCATCCACCTGTAAGTGAAATCCGGAGATTCCCTTAGCCAGAGTAGATTTCTTTCGGAAGGTGCCCAGGAATTCCCTGCTCTTACTACAAAAGAACGAAGTCGGAGTGTTGTCAGACGTCTCCTTATCACCGCATGTATGCCGCCACCAGCCAACTTCCTAATGTAACGCCAAAAGGTTCACAAAAACTCCTGAACCTGCACTCGATTCCTATGCTTCCAAATAGGTGAGCAAACAAGTTTCCTACTTTCCTCATACAACAGACATGGTAAAGTGAGCACTTTTGAAAGCCCTCTTATTTGGGATAATAGTCTATAAATATATTTATTTTAGCCTTAGGTGTTTGCTTCAGAGTGCGGTGGAATCTACACACTGTGTTTATTATTTACATGGCAATATTTCTTTAAAAAGGTGGTTAAAGAATAAAAAATGGCCTAAATAAAAATGTAACTAGGGCCTTAAAAGTGCTCACTTTACTGTTAACAACCTATAACAATGCCCACACTATCCTTTACAAAGGACACTTTCTACCACTTATGTACTCTGACAGTCTGATAATGGTTGCTAAAAAAAACAGCCCCAGGTGGCACAGCTTGCCCTGATTTATACCTGCCCACACCAGGCGAGGAGTGAAGAGAAGGATAGCTCAGGGAATCCCATCCATGTGCTGCGTGGGCCTTGACTGACAGGGAGTTTCCAACCCTGAACTCTGTCAATGCGCGTGCTTCGACTTATCAATTATGCTTACCCCTCCACTTATCGATAGTGCACGCCCCTCGACTTATCAATCTGCCCATGCCTGGCAGCCAGTTAATCGCGCTTTGCACAAATCTTTCAAAGCTGCTGACTGGCAGGGGGCGTTGTTTACAATTAAACTAGGTGCTGTCTGGACCACAACAACTATATGTTTTGACAGATTCTTGCAAAATTTGTTGAGTGTTTGAAACTACAAAGGATGTGTGCCGTAAAGTTTTGGTACAACCATTGAGTTTTATGGTAAAATGATTCCACAGTAGTAATGTAGCTGGAGGGTCATCCACTTGTTTGTTCAAAGTATTTATATTCAAATATTAATTCGTAATGTATTTGTACAATTGGCATGGATCATTTCATTGAGTATTTTGACAACACATGCAAAATGCTTTATGACTCTAATGAATACCATGAAATAATAGAGTTTTGTAAAATTATGTGGAAGTAAATGTGCATCACTTGGAAGCAGTTAAATATGCTTAATATTGGCCTTGATTCTGCTCACAGATGTAATTTAAAAGAAGTTATTTATGTTTTTTTCTATAGTTAAGATACTTGTTTGTTGTATGACAGGCTAAATAAAACTCAATGTTATATATGCTATCATTCCATGTATATTGTTAGCTGCTGGGCTACTAGTGGGCGAGGGCAAGCAAGGTGACGTAAATTAAATGCCATCCCACTAGATGTGCAGTATTTATTTGAGGAATACATAGCAGTGCACCACACAATAGTGAACTAGCCTGGATGGCTGGTTATTGCCAACTGCCTGCTACTCTTCAAGGCTCGGCATGCTGGAACTTCTCTCACCCCATTTGGGACTAACCCATTCTGGTCACCTTGCTGGAGCTGCAGAGCCTTCTTGCTAACTGGAGTGGCACAAACATGCATGCATGCATGCATGCCCTGCTGTTTGTGGTGATGTGTCACACATGTATGATACCTAAAAATGTGAAAAATTCAAACCATGTTCATGTTTTAAAACCAAATATCTACAGTGGAAAGCCAAAAAAACTGGTATAGGCATGCGTATGCAAATAACAGAGGTATGGAACCAATCAGAGTAACGCGATGCGGTCGGCAGTGCCTATATAAGACAACACGCGTCTGGCAAAGTTGCTAGATCGGTTACTGCTGCTACAATGGCTGATTATAAAGATTTAAGTGAGTTTGAACGTGGTGTTATAGTCAGCTCAGGAGAGATGGGACATAGCATCTCCGAGGTAGAGATAAAATTTGGATTTTCGCGTATGACCATTTCATGAGTGTACCATGAATATCGGGAATCCAGTAAAACATCAAATCTTCGACATCACTGCGGTCGGAAAAAGATAGTGAATGAACGGGACAAATGACAACTGACGAGAATCATTAAAGGTGATAGACATGCAACCCTTTCTCAAATTGGCGCACATTTCAATGCTGGGGCATCAACAAGTAGCAGCGTGCAAACTATTCAACGGACCATCATTGATATGGGCTTACGGAGCCAAAGGCCCACTTGTATACCGTTGTTGACTGCACGACACAAAGCTTTATGCCTCGCCTGGGCCCGCCAACACCGCCATTGGACTGTTGATGACTGGAAACACATTGCCTGGTCTGATGAGTCTCTTTTCCAATTGTATCGGGCAGATGGATGTGTACGGGTATGGAGACATCCTCATGAATCCATGGACCCTACATGTCAACAGGGAACTGTTCAAGCTGGTGGAGGCTCTGTCATGGTATGGGGCATGTGCATTTGGCATGAAATGGGACCCCTGATACGTCTAGATATGACTCTGACATGTGACAGATACGTAAGCATCCTGTCCTATCACCTGCACCCATTCATGTCCATTGTGCATTCCGACGGACGTGGAAAATTCCAGCAGGACAGTACGACACCCCACACATTGAGAGTTGCTACCGAGTGGCTCCCGGAACACTCTTCTGACATTAGACACTTCCATTGGCCACCTAAATCACCAGACATGAACATTATTGAGCATATCTGGGATGCCTTGCAACGTGCTGTTCAGAAGAGATCTCCACCGGCTCGCACTCCTATGGATTTGTGGACTGCCCTGCAGGATTCATGGTGTGAATTGCCTCCTGCATACCTTCAGACATTAGTCGAGTCCATGCCACGTTGTCTTGCGGCACTTCTGCGTGCTCGCGGGGGCTCTACACAATATTAGGCAGGTGTACCAGTTTTTTCGGCTCTTCAGTGTAATTGATGACACATTGTGTTTATAATAGGAGAAAATGTGAACTCTTCTGTAACCATCTCATTTCATAGCAAAAACAAAGATAATATACCTATAATTTTCTTATGACCTTAGCAACTTTAAATACAAGCTAAATCTTCTAAATGCGTAATAAATACCAACCACCATTTACAAAGTTATAATGATATTTAAGCATATATATTTATATTTTTCACCACAGTAGCTAGTAATTTTTCTTCTTTTTTAATTCTTAAAATAATACTGTNTAAGCATATATATTTATATTTTTCACCACAGTAGCTAGTAATTTTTCTTCTTTTTTAATTCTTAAAATAATACTGTCATTTCCAGATCACAGTGAAACGTCTACACTATGTGAAAAGTAAACTCCTAGGTTTGTATTAACATTTGCAGAAGGTTATCCATGGGTTTGAAAGAAGGAACTAAGCAGGGCATTCAAAATTGCTTTCTTAATAGCCAACAACTTCTACTTGTTTTATGCAAAACCTCGCCAGAGTGTCTACCTGGACACCAGCATCAGATTTCACTTGTGGTTACTACTGCTGGCAGTAAATCTTTTAGTTTGTTACTAGTAGACTTTTAACTACGGATTATTTCATTTTCATTAGTTGCACCCTGCAATGTGGCACAGTTTCTCGCTTCCTTTTTGAAACTCTCTGAGGAGTGCAGAATGTTTCTTGTTGCCATTATTTTGTTTATTACAGGCAGGAGGCTGTCATGTCATCATGTGTGTGGTCATTATTTGTATATGGCTGCTACCAGACAGTCTTGGATGAGGAGACTGTCACCCTGAGCTGTACCTAAAGATGATAGGTGGCAATCAATGCAACTGTGATGTTGAATTAAGGAGTTCTCTTCAATTGAATGTGAACCGGTAGTGCATGCCAACACTGGCAGTATCAATGATCACTAGGATTGAGGAACTATAATTCATAGAGCTGTGGTAAATTTTCAAAGTTCCTAATCTGATTAAGCACAAGTCCCTTTATAACACAATTTTACTGCTCTCTATGAGTATGTCTAGTTGAGGGTCCAGCATTTCTTGACAATAAATCATTACATCTACTGCAAAAATATTAATGTTTAAAAACTAATCTTATAGTTCATCTGGTAACGTCCAACCTTGTGACTCATTTTGGACTGGCCACTAACCAACCATCTTGATTTAACTGTAACTACCCTGTTATAGTCAGGGCAACAGCTGGTTATATGGGACTTTGGGGACCTTATTCATGTTAGGAAAACTCACATTTTTCTAGTTTCATAGTTATTATAATTCTGAACTTACACTTACACTTAACGTCTACATATACATCTGCTACTGAATGTAGTTACCTTATAGTATTACAGCTATAGCATTATTCAAGTTATATAGGTCTCCACTACACCTTACTTACAGTAATAATAATATATATTATTTTGGCTACAATTGTTACTCTTATTATAATTTATCAGACAACCTTTACACTATAACTATCACCCTTGTACCGACTACTCTGTTACCTAATTTGACTATGGACGTTGCATCTTTAGGTTCTCACCAGCTCTTTCAATTTTAAATCATAATACCCACAGAAAAACTCCTTGCATAGGGTCACAAATAGACATGGCCATTTCTAACCGTTCTCATCCTACTCCAGAATTCTATGAATAATTCATCCTTCCCACAAGCGGGACAGGGCCTGGACTTTTCAGGGGCTTTGGGGGCTATTATTAACATGACTTTCATATAATTATCACTAAAATTTTATCAAAAAGTTACTCTTGAGTCAGATTATTAGGAGAGACCATGAGACAAAGATTTTCCCTACAATTTTACAGAGTTAGTTACTATAGACAAGCTGACAGACCATCTAGCTGGCTGGACAAATGACTGACGAGCTGGTGACTGAGCCAACTGAGATGACAGAGACTCCAAGTAGCTTGATTGCAGAACTTATGTAGTAGTGCATTACTTGCATCACTACATGCCCATCTGGCCTGATATCCCACAGCCTTGTCCATCCCAAATCATCAATGGCCATTGTGCATGACTTCCTGCACATATCCTACAGAATTACTATTCAGAGACTCCTGTGAGTAGGGCACGCACATTGCAGATAATAAGAAATCCCTTTGCGAGATGTGGCCATGCAGTCATTGATTAATCTGGCGGTGGCAGGCTGCCTATGTACTGAATACTTTAAATTGGCCGCAAGGCCTTGGTCACGAAACAGTGGCTTGAGCCTTGTATGCTATCCTTACAGTCTTTCTGGTTGCTAAAACTGGCACAAAATCTACTTCTAAATAAGTATGAAAGAATTGAATTCTGTCAGTGACTCTGGCTAGCACACTCCTTTTGGCTTTTCATGCCCAAGATATTCTAAGTTACATTTTTATTTAATGGCAATAACTCCAATATTAATAGATATACAATGTTATAGATATTTATATTGCACCCTTCTACACTAAACCAAGGGCTGAAGGCCCAGTTTCTTACAATGCCTCCATCTAGAATCAAGATTTCTACCTTAATGAATTAGTTCAAATACTACTTCACTTAATAATAATAAAATCTTACCTCCATTAACAATCACAAAATAATGCCACATCAATTAACAATAAAATTAATTCTACTTCACTCAACAATACACCGAATGTTTCCTCAATTACATCCATCTTGCTGGGCACCACCAGGTGTTTTTCAACTCCCGGATATTGCATTTCTTCCAGTTTACCGTGGATTGTCACTATCTAGCAATTACAGTGCCCCATGGTGGGCTGCCACTTGTTATTCCGTGCTTTCTTTCGTAAACATATCTCTAGTGGGTACCTGGACATGCCTGGTGGATTGTCTCTTGCGCATGTCTACCTCTCCTAATTCCTTGCCTCATNGTGGGTACCTGGACATGCCTGGTGGATTGTCTCTTGCGCATGTCTACCTCTCCTAATTCCTTGCCTCATGTGCCCCAAAAAACGTCTGCCACACACTCTTTGATAGAGATGGTGGAGTGTGTCTGTTGTCGACTGTCCCGGAGTTGGGGTGTAAATCACTAAATGTTATCTCATTTAACAATCACAAATTACTATCTTGTTAAATTCACAAAATGCTACCTCACTTATCAATCACAAAATGTTATCCCAATTAACATTTATAAAATGCTACTTCATTTAACAATGCAGAATCCTGTTTTCATCACTTTAGCTTCCACAAAAGAGACATTAATAAACTCAAGTATCATTGCACCAAAAATACATCAACTCTACATGACTTGTAACATAACCTGAATCACTACTACTAAATAACTTGAAACATAACGTAAAACATTTAGATTAAGAAATATTGCAAATTATTATTCTCTTCTTTCCTCTTCATTAGCTGGTTCTGGCGGATTTTTGTTGGGGACCGGAAGTGGAACTACTCTTGCCTCAGGAATTCTTCATTCAGCGGTTGGTACAAAAGGGGCTTATTGCTGCTTGTCTCCCTCTCATATATGTGGCTGTCAGCATCATTGAATAGGCCAGGCACCTTGACTTATCTTCATCCACAAGTAATAATCCGTATAATACTTAAATACTTTTTATGATCAATACAGTATGACTATGGCACTAAGAAACAATTGCACTGTTAAGAAAATCATTATAGGATTCACAATGGTTTCTGAAGGACCTGAAGTCTATCACTTCCTTCATTCTATCCAATGAAAATTTGCTTTGGGGAAGATATTTCTCATATAGTTCTTTTAATATCTCTTCAATTGTGGAGTTATTATACATTTCCTATTTTTATGATGTCTAAAGCCTTTTGAAGCATATTGGAGATTTTTAGAAAGTAATTCGATTTGGAAGCAACACAGTATAATTTTTTCCCGAGGAACGGGGAAATAGAATGAATTCCTGACTGTGGAGGCTATAACCCTCAGGTAACTGAATCATACTTGTCCCGTGTAACGTTTTAGATTGTGTATGTTTAACATTTTGAACATCGCAATCAATCATAGTATCAGAAAAACTCCTTGCAGAGGGTCACAAATACCTCGCCATTTCTAACAGTTGTCATCCTACTCTGTGACTAATTCATCCTTCCAAGCGGGATAGGAAATGGGCTTTACAGGAGTGCTGGGGGCCATTACTAACATGACTTTCGGAATAGTTATCAGTAAAATTGAATAAAAAAAGTTACTCTTGATTCACATTATTTAGAAAGACTATGAAACTAAGTTTTTCCATACAACTTTACACAGTTACTTGCTACAGTTGAATTGAAAATGGCTTATTAACATCCCCCGGTGTCATGCCTGAAAGCTTTTCAGGGGACTTCTTACAAAGTAACTTATGATCTAACTTAAACTAATATCCATGCCTTACCGAGGATTCAAACCCAGAACTTCTCGCACTGCAGACCGGCGGTACACCAACCAACTGCACCATGAGAGGTCGGCTGCTACAGATGAGTGGACAGATCATCTCACTGGCTAGAGACTGACGAGCTGGTGACTGTGGCAACTGATGTGACTGAGACTCCTAGTTTGATTGCAGAGCTTATATAGTGCCTAACTTGCATCATTTTACATTCCCATCTGGTCTGACATATCACAGCCTTGGCCATCCCAATTCATTAATGGCTGTCATGCATGACTTCCTGCACATATTCTGCAGAATTACTATTTAGCGGCATCTGTGAACAGTGCCATCGAGCGGAAGGGTGTCGTGGTCATCCTCAAATCATGGGGCACACACAGTGCCAATAATTAGCTATTCCTATGCGAGATGTGGCTGTCCAGTCGTTGGCTCATCTGTTGGCTGCAGACTGCTTGCGTGCCGAATACATTAAGTTAGCTGCCAGGCCTTGGTCGCAAAACGCTGGATAGTGCCTTGTATGCTATCTTTACAGCCTTTCTGGTTTCTAAAACTGGCACACAATCTACTGCCAAATGAATATGAAAGTATTGAATCCCATCACTGACTCGTACCATATTATAGATATTCATATTATCTCCTTCCACACTAAACTAAAGGTTGAAGGTCTGGTGCATTACAAGGGGTAAGAGTGTGGTAGTTATGTCTCTGAATGTTATTTAAGAAGTCCCAGACCTTGCGTGCTCTAATAATACCCTTGGAGTTAAAGAAAACAATAGTTGGCCAAGAAGGCTGGAGAGAGAGAATATAGGAGCCTGACACAAGTAAATGGAAGCAATTCCAAGCTCAGCTTTGGGACCTTGTGGGCATCAGCCATGTCTTAGAGCAAATTGTATTAATAACTTGTTATTTCTACAATTTACTAATATCCTAATTTTTCAGAATGTGTCATTGCTTACATCAAGAAAGATTTCTTCTTCCAGTTCTACCATGCTGCTATAGAAAATTTGTTTGGGTAGGTAGCGCTTAACATTTCGTCGACAGCGAGGTTATTAGAGATGGAATAAATTTAGGCTGTCCAGTTCAGCCATGCTCCTATATAAAAATTTAGGCTTGCAGAAAATGTTACATCTACTGTAGGCTAATTATTCCCTAATACGTAACTTCTCTTTTAGGTTGAGTATTTTCCTATTTGTAACTNTTTAGGTTTAGTATTTTCCTATTTGTAATTCATCTAATGAAATATATCTGTCCATGTAACATGTAACACTTGCAATGGTTCTGTTTTCCAAGTTTGATACTGAAAGCTAGATTAATAACTGTAATTCCAGAGACAAACTGCACCAGTTGCATTGCTTGTGATGTAAACTTTTTTGATCAAACTATTATGTTTGGTCCTGTCAGCAAACTTGTGCAGTTTTGCTGATGTCCACTGTAAACTAAATTATTTCTCATCATGCATAGTTCTAATATATATTTACGACTATCCACTTTCACAATTGCCGTCATCAACTAGG
Organism: Clitarchus hookeri; assembly: GCA_002778355.1. Lineage (NCBI taxonomy): Eukaryota > Metazoa > Arthropoda > Insecta > Phasmatodea > Phasmatidae > Clitarchus > Clitarchus hookeri. The sequence continues at coordinate 31,218 of NQII01009900.1, forward strand.
TGGTAAAGGTGGTAACAAAAAGTTTTGAGACTAGTTCTTTGTCAAAGAAAGTATTTTATTTATCATCATCTACACAATATCACCTACAAAATAATTCCCTTGCACAGCAATACAGTGCTCCCAGCATTCCTACCACTTCTGGAATGTGTCCTGGAAGTTTCTTCTCGAAGCTTGTCAAGCACCTTCTGCAATTTGTGCTGGACCTCTGCAATGGTATCAAAACAACAACCGTTGAGCTGGATCTTCATCTTTGGGAAGAGGGCGAATTTCACTGGAGCCAAATCTGAGAAGTAGGTAGGTAGGGTACGGAAGTAAGACCATGTTGTTTCTGGTGAAAAGCTCACATGTGAGGAGAGCTTGGTGACAGAGTGCATTGTCATCATGGAGCATCCAAAAATCTGGACGCTTTGTGGCAGTAGATTATATTATTGACTGTCTGGTCCCTGGGAATGAATTCTCGATGCACTATAGGGGCCACGGTGGCTGAGTGGTTAGATTGCTCATCTCCCACCAAGACAAACCGGGTTCAATTCCTGGTCGGGTCACTCCCAGATTTTTGCAAGTGGGAATCGTTCTGGACAATGCTGCTAGTCCACGAGTTTTCTCAGGGATCTCCCATTTCCCCCGCCCTTGCTGCATTCTGGTGCTGCTCCATTCTCACCTCATTTCACCGTTATTGGCTCTCAAGACCTCATTAAGAGCTCCCCAAATCTTTCAACTTAACAACTCAACTCAATGAACAAAGTCACAAATGTCTAAAAAGACTACGAGTATGCACTTGGTTGAGCTGCGGACATGCCATTCCGTTTTCAGTCTTCTGCCAGATTTTAAGGCGCCTGAAGATAACATTCAGCAAATCATCCAGATTTGTGGCACGAGAAATTGAATGCTCCATGATGACAACACACCCAATCACAGAGCACTCTTCACATGTGAGTTTCTCATCGGAAGTAACATGGTATTGCTTCCGCACCCATCCTACTCACCATATTTGGCTCCAGTGTACTTTGTCCTCTTCCCGAAGATGAAGATTCAACTCAAAGGTTGCTGTTTTAACACCATTATGGAGATTCAGCATGAATTACAGAAGGTGCTTGACACATTTTGAGAAGAAAACTTCCAGGACACATTCCAGAAGTGGTAGGAAAGTTAGAAGCACTGTACTGCTGTGCAAGGGAAATATTTTGAAGGTGATAGTGTAAATGTCAATAAATAAAGTAACCACTTTCTTGTAAACAGAGTTAGTCTTGAAAATTTTTGATATGACCTCGTAAGTCACCATACTCAAATAATTTACACAACTTTTTGAAATTGGTTTTTAAGTAAAGGAAGAGTTCACCAGTTTTGTGTGCATGTAGATGGTATTAAAATCACCATATCACATCATAAATTTTAAACACAAGTATGTTTCAGAGATATTCTGTGCAACATTATAAATTTTTCCGTGTCTTGCTGTGACTCAAAATTTTAAAAACCTATATTGCTTCTTTTGTAATGACATTTAGTATAAAGCACTTTCATTTTCAGATGATGGAATATTATGTTAAGTTGCATTAAGAATGGTATGAAATTGGGCTCTGAGCTTAATCTGTTTGCCTTTAAAATTTGTTTGTAATTTCAGCCATGATGTATCACAAATTTATATTAAATCACATTAGTCATTCAATTCAGTCAGGTTGTAGCATACTGATTATCTTTTCNGTTGCATTAAGAATGGTATGAAATTGGGCTCTGAGCTTAATCTGTTTGCCTTTAAAATTTGTTTGTAATTTCAGCCATGATGTATCACAAATTTATATTAAATCACATTAGTCATTCAATTCAGTCAGGTTGTAGCATACTGATTATCTTTTCTGTTCACAATTAAACATAAAACACACAAGAGCTCCAATACTATTGCAGTGGGAATTAATATGTAGGATCACTAACAATGACCAACCAGATGTTTTTAATAACTTGTTTGCCCATCAAGTAGGCCAGCTAGCTCAACAAAATACTTTACATCCCAGTAAAGGACACTAGGTAAGCATGAATATTGCTTTTATTAGTACTCCTTGCGGGACATTTTTATAGTGAAAGTTTGCTGGTATTGTAAAAGAAAGGTATTAATTTTTCTTATAGAAAATCTGTACCATAAAGTTATTGACGGATCAGATTAATGTGCGACACACAGTAGGAAATATGAATTACCACCACATTATCATACAGCACGTAGATAGCACTAGTGAAGTGTTTTCCAAGCTTTGCCATGCTAAATATAGACAATGTGTCGGGTATTGGAATGTAAGATATTTGGCCCAACTTAGCTTAAACTTTGTTGTTGAGCCTGTCTTAGATGGAACAACTTGCAAAAACTGCTAATACTGTAATTTAGAGCCATGCTATTTTGTATTTTACAAAATTTTGTTCAGAAGGATGCGAAAGTGCTCTATCTCATGTTGCTGATATCTCAACTTTATGTGATACTTAAATATTGCCTGTATGTAGGGATTGTGGATTTAAGTATCTTCTTGACTGGAAGTAAGTTATGTTTTGGTGATTTTTAGCTATCCTGCTGAAAGCATTCTTATCATTAAGTAGGAAACTTCAGTAATACAGAATGTACCAAAATTGTGTACAGGATAGATTAGTGAATACATTCACAGTAAACTCGTGATATCCCGGACCTCGGTATCCTGGACTTCGAAAAACTCGGACAGGCAAAAAATACTTTTGTTTTTCATAAATATTATGGGGAAAAAAAAACATTTTTAATTTAGCAAATATAGAAGTTCAAAAAATATATTGGAAGTAATTTCCTAGATTTCAAATTCTTATTCTGCACAGCATTTACGTGTGTGTATTTTGTTTAAAAGGTTTTTAAAATGAAGCGGCCGGCAGGCAGGCAGAGGTGTGGCAATGTTGCCCACCTTTAACTAAGGTGTGTTGTGTTTCCTCTCACACCCATTGCAAGGTCATGGCACACAAGTCATTGTAAACAAGTCATGTCATGCTGCTTGCCAAGACAGTTGTTTATTGGGGGCATTCACAATGGCACCCGAAATAAAATGTCTGACTTGTTGCGGAGAGATTAAAGTTAAAATTCAGAATCTTTAATCTGACATTTCTTTGGTGAATATGTGCCTCGCTAAGGAATTACAAAATAGTTACAGAAATAAAGAAAATAAAGACAAAATATAATAGAACTCTGATTTTACAAAGTACCATGGATCCTGGGAATGACTTCAAGAAATTGAAACAGACAATCTGACATCCAATAACAGAAAAACCCATAGTAAAAATATGTATTTTGTGCAAAGTCTATATTTTTTCATATCTGGTACAAAAATAAAAATTTTGTAATTAAATATTTATTTTGTTCAATAGGTAAACTTCTATTTAAATAATGCCTCAGAAAGGTATATGAACTCCCTTTACAACCAAAAATATTTAAACATCAAGCACAGTGTAACTTTTAATGACCACAAGTTCCATTTGTAATTGCTTCTAATAGAAAAACCAAAAGTTCATTTTAAAATATTACATATATTTTAATATATAGAAGTCTTTAGATAATGCAGGTGCATATGCGTGACCTCTCGCTGATGCCAACAAGTTTAAAAAGAGTACTATGTAACTTTCAGCAAGTGTAACGTCCATTTTCAATTGCTTCTCATGGATAAACCAGGATTTTTGTTAAAGATATATAAATTAATTTCATTATTCAGATATCTTTAAAATAAAATAACACAAATGCCTATGTTTGACCCCCATTGATGCTAAAAGAGAAGTTTAAACACAGAACCGCTAAACTTTCAGCAGTAAACCACTTCCACAGCACTGGAAAATTCGCTAGGCATTCCGTGACTTCATCATTAAATTTAACCCAGGTTGACACCTCTGCATTTAAGAAACTCACATTATCACACTGATGTGGAGGGAGGGAATATTACAAGCACTGTAAGTGGTCTTTTTTTATTCCATAAATCATAAACACTGGAACTACACACGTATCATTATAGTCAAATGCACATAGCTTGCAAGTATAGTAAGAGTTTCATACTCTGTAAATGGCACTTTAAAGTGTTGTCACTATCTTACACACGCATATTTTTTTAATGTGTTGAATTCTGTACCGACTATACTTTATTTCTATTGTGAGGATCACTGTACTAAACGTGCTTGGTCCTTCCCGCACATGTCTGCAACTGCTTGAAGGTGCATGGCTTGAATGTATTTGTTGCAATTTACACCATCATCTCTGACATTTCAAATAGTCTGCTCTGTAACCATCCAATTAAGATTTACTGAAGTGTCTTGTACTCTTGAGTTAAGCTATTTCAGCACTGAAAATATGTGTGGGGAAATTAGGTCCTGGTTTTGTTGTGCTTGAATTGGCAGTAAAATTTATTTTTGTTTTTAAATTATAACTTGCAAGACAATTTAGTTCAACAGTGAAGAACTGGTTGTACATTATACTGCAACCACAGCACATCTAACAAATGAGCTTCACCTAGCATCTGACCTAGGTGGCGAGACACAGTGACAGGCTTGGGCCGCTCAGCAGGATGTTTGCCATGCATATATTAAGAGACGGCACCTGATTGGTCTTATAAAATGTCTGCGACTGTATTTAAACTCAACTTTATGCTAATTTATTCCCACGTTTAATGTATATTTACACCACAATATAGACCTATAATTCTAAAAACAATAGCAGATGTCTTTGCTATGAACACCAGTTATAATTATCCCCTCGGTAAGGTGGACAAATTGCAACTCAAACAATCATTTACTTCATTTAGTCTGAGTTATCAAAAGTTTACTGTACAATGTAACAGTTGAGATATTTTGTAATTCTGAGGTCACAATTTCCTCTGCTTTGGCTGTTGTATGGGATGCCATCATGCAATTTTATTGCTGATGTAGCTATTGATGGTTCCCCTTAGTAAATAAAATTCTTTTGAATATTAACCATTGAAGTCTGTCCACATAGTATGGGGTGCCATCGGATTCCAGACCCACTCATGTCTAGTCCACATTGTTGGTATGCTGACCAGCAACATTTACATTGCGGAGGTGTTGGAGTCTGTTGTTGTCCCTTATCTTCAGGGCTAGCCTGGGGCTCTGTAAACAGGACAATGTGTGACTGCATGTGATACACATTGTCCGACAGTTCATGGATGACCACTACGTTACACTGCTTCCTTGGCACCTCACGTTCACCTAATATCTTGCCCATCCAAAATGCAGGACTTGACCAGGCATGCACCACGGTGCCACCAGACATGGATGCAACCATCGTGGTGCTGCAAGCAGAAGCACGTTATCAACAATAATGGTATAACATTCATCTCTCCAGGCCCTCTGTTCCATTGCAACTGCAAGTGCCTGTGATAAGCAGTCAGTGGCAACTGTAGTAATTGGCACCTGGACAAAATGCCATGATGCTGCAGATGACAATGAACTATGCGTGTGTACACAGATTGATGTACCATATGGCTGAAATCCTTAGAGAGGATGTTTGATGTGGCTGTATGGTCCATAATCGCCATGTACACTACATATCTGTTCTAGCGCTTGCTGGTGCGATGGAGCCATTGACTTCCTACACGTCGCTCAGCCTGTCATTCCTCAACCCACTAATTCTATATCCTTTTCACCTTGGCTGCATTTCTTCCAATGCAAGAATCAATTTCAAGTTTGGATAGTCCTGATTATAATCCACAATCCCGATTGGCCAATATTCTCCCGCTGTCAAAGGTGGAAACCTGTTTGTATGGTTATTGTGTTCTTTGACACGGCATGCTCACTCCATCTTCTGACCACAAGAACAGTGGGGAAACACAATACAACTACTTCTCAGCTGCTTCCCGAAATGCATTTATGTACCTCTCATCAGCTTCGCCATTGGTGAATGTGCTGCAGCAGTTTGCTGAACAACTAATCATGTCATCTTACCATACTCTATGCAATCCCTTAATATGGAGTACTTCAGGTGCCTCCTTTGGGTCCTTAGTGTTGCAATTTTAATGGCCAGCCGTGAATATGCTTTCCAGTTGAATCACACTATGACTGGCAGTACTTCTGTAAATTGGTTATTGCTTGTTAATTGGATAGTGATAATTTGTTTATTTTCAATGTCATATTCATTTTTCATATAATTTTTTTTTTTAAGCTCTATTTGGGTAAATATTTAAGTTACTTTAAACATTGGGGCTGTACACATAATAATATTGTTGTTATTGTATTACTTGAAATCCTTTTTTTGTTTTTTAACTGTGAATCTATATCTATATATTAAACTGTGTGTGTTGAATTTTAAATTTCAGGTGCAGTTGGAATAATGCTGGGATATTGTTATAAATGGAGCTGCATTGCATTTATTATTCCATACTGGTACATATTTCTCTTGGATAAGTGTGCATGGAATAACCACAGTTATTTGTATGGAGTTACTGCAGTTTTGTTGCTGGGAACTGGTGCAAACCGTTATTGGTAAGATAATTTTGTTTGGCATGACATTGTAAAACAAACTTTTCACAGTTTTGGAGTTTTCTTATCTTTGAAGTTCCCATCATTAATCTACTGAAAAGTAAATTATAATTTTCTTGTATCAGTTTTAACTACTACACACTCTAATGTAAAATTTTATGATGATATTGGCAGAATTGAAGGGGTGAGGACAGTAGTGAAATTAAAGCTTTCTTCTGGGGTTCAGAGATGTGTTTTAATGATCTAACAAGACATGTTCAGAATTTGAAAGCTGAAACATTAATTTTGTTGAATTATCACCTATGTGAAATAAACTGGACTGGACATGTCTAGGGTATTAATATGTAATGTACCAAGTAATTGCATTTGAAAATTATTTTTAAATACACATTATTTATTACATATAATTTTTCTGTTTTGAAATAATTCGTGGTGTCAGTTTGGTCTATGCATTCAAAAATTTAAGTTCAATACTTTAAATAATAACATTTTAATAATGTTCCCCAAGTGTATAATGTTTGTTTATGTTAGAAAGACTTTCTATTTTTATGTTAATTTTTTTTAATAAAGTTCAAATTACATCTGCCCCCCTCCCCCTTCTCCTGTCCAACTCCCCCTGCTTGAAATTTATTAGAATTGTTTAATATTTAATAAATCTTGTATATCAGCTATTCATTTTTTTTTTTATACTGCCTATATTTGTATTCATTTTTAAGTAAATGCAGCATTGGTATATGTGCTGTATCACACAGCATGCTCATTAAATGTAATTTTTTTTGTGTAATAATAAATAGTTAAATAACAATTGAAAATCGTTCAACACACTTGATACAAATACAAGGTCTCACATTTAAGGATCATGCTATGATTACATTTTGTTAGGGGCAAAATTATGGCACTTAGGCCCATGCTAGGGTGATCTTTAGAATTTCTAGCCACATGAGGTTATTATCCTTCTAGACAACTCATGAAACATAAGCAATGATCATCAAAAAAATGTATTATAAAAAGTTAATGTTGAGATTTTGTATTGTTCTTTAATGCACAGTAAAGCTAATCTTGTCATGACCCCAATAATTACAGTGGTGGTTTACACTTGGGTACTGACTTGATGTTCATTGAGTCATGCTGGAGAGTGTACACAAACCATCAGTGGTCTGACTTATTAACCACATGAGTGTGATACCATATCATACACAATTACCAAAGATCCATTTTTTAATTAAATAAGACTTACAAAAGAAATACTGCAAAAAATTAGATATAGATGCAGGTTCTATAAAAAATTCATAAAATGTTTAAAAGGCAATATTGAATATTTTTTGTATACTGGGTGTTTTTTTACTTTGTATTGTTGATCTGTTTGTGGAGAACACAGTTTAAACATTTATTTACAATTACAAACAATCTATATTGTAATGCAAAATGTTAGGCAGTCGCATGATAAGCAGCATCTTCACATCATGATGTCTTGGAAATACCTAGACGTGTATTAATTTAATCTGACTGCTTATAAGGCAGTTTGAACTGTCTCAGGCAGCTCCTGACAAGGTGATGTGAAATATTGGAGTTTTGTAGAGGTTGTCATAGTTGGCAACAAACAGAAAAGTTGTGTAAACATTTAACATTCCTCTATCTACTTTGTTAAATGTTTATCAGGAATACCAGACTGTATAAAATCATATATTAAATTTAATAAGTTCAAGATGCTAAATTTAATAAGTTCAAGATGCATATCCAGCAGGAAGGTTCATCATATTTTAGCTCCCGTGGGATGTGGGAGCAGAAGACCCATAAGTTCTGCCCCTGTTAACACAATGACACAAAACTTTAAAGAACAGGCAACATATGACATTGTCCAGTGAGTTATGGTCTCAGTTGTTTTGAGCTAATGATAGGGTTCCTGTTTGATGCAGATCTCATGAGGTCATAGACTCCAGTCGTCAATAAGCCAATAATGCAAGCTGGTTGTGACTCCATACAGATTTGAGGTATGTGTGCGTTCACATGGTATGGGTTGGGTCTGCTGGTCTGTTTGAACATTTCATTGACCAGTTACTGCTTCTTAGCTTTGCATGGACTTAATGTACCCCCATAGTGGAATAGTGTTGTTCAAAATTAGAGGATCACCCTTCAGAGTTAGAGCTAATGACATTACCACCAAGTTCCCCTGACATGAATCTAAATGAGAATTTATGAGCTATTGGCATGTGACTGGAAAGTTCAGCATTAGGCCACTGGGTGGTCCACACAAGCTGATGAGATGTGCTTGTTGTACCATAACTGCGGCAAAGGTGAAACAAAATATATTGTCTCATCACATACTCTGAACTTTTAACTCACTTATTGATATTTATTTGCTAGTAATTATTGTGTATTAGCAATTTTTTGTTGATGCTGTGAAGTAGTAACAGTGTTTCACATCTTGGAAATGAGGATCCTTGTAGGTTCATAGGTCTCTGCCCTGATGTTCTTTGAATTCAACATTTTGGAGTATGAAAAGTGGAAGTCATTGCCCTGAATAAATTTGTCTTAAGTATTTACTCTGAGGTATCGGCACCGAGTTTGCAACCTGGTTTGGCAGAAATTTAAATGTTCATAGTAGCACACTGTAGAAATGTGACAATTGAATAATAGGTCAGGGTTAACTGTAATTTTCCCTTTATTTGAACATAATGGTACCCAATGCACAGTGGGATGGATTGCAAATCTAGCAGGAAAAAATTACAGAGATAATATATTCGCATCTGAAGTGCATAAAACGTACTATGAGAGAATGTTAAGTGATGCATGACGTTAATTAAGATACACTTTGAACAGCAAGACAGATTCATAACTCTATGGATTGAAACACTAGGCTTTAGCATTGCACAAACTAGGTGTAAGAAAAATACCTGAATATCCTTTGCTGCCTTTGTCTTATTCCCCAGTGTCATTTCCAAATTTCTAGTCCTCCTCCTCCTCTTCATCATCACCATCGCCATCATCTTCTTCTTCAGGGCCTCCTTTGTTTGATGTATCTATTTCAGGTTCCCTCAAGAAATGTCTTGCCTCTTGTGGTAGAGATTCTTGTTTATAGTTGGGAAAGGGAACAATGCATGATATTACAGGGTCAGATGTTACAAGAAGCAAGTTGAGGATANTTCTTGTTTATAGTTGGGAAAGGGAACAATGCATGATATTACAGGGTCAGATGTTACAAGAAGCAAGTTGAGGATATTGTGCACATTTACTTTGCATGAACATTTTTGGGCATGTCTTTCATCGAACCTCTTCACATGCTTGTGTCTAGCCTCTTGTGCCTCTTCACTGAACATTCCAATTGGTATCATGGCTGATGTTATTATCTCTCCACCATAATTGAGAACTTTGTGTACATTGACAGGCATGTATACCATGGATACAGCCATAGGCACAGGTCTATTGTATTACGTGTAAATGAATTAAATGCATCAACATTAATTGGGAAGTTGCTGGATATGGCATGATGGATAATGATTGAAAATGTTCTTATCAGTTCTTAATTTACACCTGTGATGTATGCAGATNGCTGGATATGGCATGATGGATAATGATTGAAAATGTTCTTATCAGTTCTTAATTTACACCTGTGATGTATGCAGATAACTCATGATACCCATCATTTGTCTTGCAGCTATCCCCTGGTATAGAACTATCAAATAATAGTCCCATTTTTAATCTAGATTCATCCGTATCATGTTTCTTCTTGGTAGCTAGGATGTTTCTTTCTGCTTCTAACCTGTCATTTTTGACATCCAATCAGTATGAAACATCTATCAAGTATTCTAGAAACCTGAGCCATGTGTGCAACGAGAACAGTCCAAAACTGAAGGCAGTGATGTCACAAACGGTTTGTGCAGATGCTAAATTGTTCATGTGTTTTGGAGTGCAGCCAGATATATAGCATGTCTGTGTTGACAATATCATAACGGCACTGCAAAATTTTCCATCCACCATAGTCGGTAATAACTTACAAAATGCATGTTTTTGTTTCCCAGTTACTACCTTTGTTATTGGTTTAAGATGTTGAATTAGTTGCTCCACTTTATTTATTTCCCTGAGTGACATGTCTCTTGTTTCTTTCTCAAGAAGCAATTTAATTTGCTGCAGGCCTTGTGACGCATGACTACAGTACATTACTAAAGGCACTAGAGATATGACAAACATATCTGAATCATCATAGAGACCAAGATTGTCCGTTGTAAATTGAATTTTTATTTAAAGGAACTTTGTCCACTACTGCCATCACATCCCCACTTAATGACAATGGAGTACATTTCCTGGTTCAGTAACTTTTTAAAGTACCTCTCGCTGCACTTACACCAACCTATTTACTGTATGGTCAACAATGCCTTATAACTGTATTTTGACTGAAAAGTCAGTTATTACAATTTTGTTGTGGGGTGGGTATCATGCATTTTTTCTTCCCCGAACTTTTGGTAGGAAGGATAGATGTTACAGCGCCTCATTTTAGCACCCATTCTTATAATCCTGTATTGAAATTTTGTCAATTTTTTTCCCACAAAAAAAAAAGAGCTTCCTCTGGTGGTGTAAGGTATTAGGGGCAAAAGTGGTGATTTGTACGCCTTTTTATACTTTATACTTTTAAGCTTACAGTGATTACTTTGGATTATTTTATGTAAAACATTAGATGTATCNAGCCTCTCAGGCTGCAACCTCACTCAGCAATCGCATCATCATATCATTCACGAAGAAACTAGTATTTTTATGTTAAATCTCACCGAGGAGAGAGCAGCATCATGCATCTTAAATAATTATAATCCAGCAGTGTGTTTATATGACCACGCGGTCACCACGTGTTTGATCAAAGTGTTTAATAAAATATGGAATATTACTTGAGTGCGTTATTAATTCAGGCGTGCGCAGCGGCCATACAGCTCGCAATTTCATAATATCTGACGGTGTATTACCAGAGACCCCTGGGCCGTCGGCCGAACGACCCAATAATCTCATTAGCTCACCGTAGAGCTGTGGCGCCGGGCAACTTAATAATCTTTACATTATAGCTCTGGTATACGATCACGTCAAACATCTGTCCTTTATTCTCATGCACTTTTTCCAATGCTTGTCTAATTCACCCTTATAACAGTAAATTGTTTTCTTAATGCAACTTAATACATCTGGAGAACTCTCTTGTATGCCAAACTTAACATAAGCACATAATTCTTCGGACAATTGTTTTCCATCACAAATTACATCATATAATTCCATACGTGTCGCAGTCGGCAGGGTCCGCTCCTCCTTCCCTGAAATAAAATAGTGTATTTCTCAGAAGAGCAAAGATAGAAAATTCTAATAATGAGCTCCATAAAAAACATGACTTTGCCTACATTCTGACCTTTAAAGTCTACTATTCGCTGAGGCCTGTCATTGTTAAACCACTACGTGAAAATGACACATTTGATTTCATTTTCACTACTTACATGTCTGAATATGTGTTCGGTTTTAACTATTTTTGCTTCAAATTAGATAGGACTTGAATTAATCTAAAGTATATACCTGTGGGTATGATATCTTTTTTAAAGTCCAACGATATAGCTCTTCAACTGCTTTTACTACGTCTCCAAACTTAACATGCACAAACATGTCTGCAGCACTCTGGCTGCACCCTCATCTATTATCCCACTGTGGGCCTCTGCTGCTCTTGAACGTTTGTTTTGCCGGAGATAAGCCACGCACTCAGGAGTGTCCAAATTATCTAATAACCGAAATAGCATGCAATTATGGACTTACGAGGAAGTCGCACATAGGACATTGCTGTTTTAGATTATCATGCACAGAATATGAATTCTAGTTTTGATGTCTTGATGAGTCAGTCTTTGGCATGGTAATTTACATTCTATTGTTTTCTTGTTATTGTTCTGCTTCCATTTATTAAAATTGTTGAGTGTAATTGTGTTTTCAACCACATTTCATATTACACCCATTTCCATTCAAATAAAATGGTTAATATGTGTGTATACTATCTTAGAACAACACCAGCAAACTCTGCCTGCATATTCCTTATGAAAAAATAATTCAAGAACATGTGTTCAACCTATGGTCAAAAAATGCTTCCAAAAGGGGATAAGCACCCTTGAATGGGGAATCAAAACTCATGTTTGTGATAAATATTACAGAAATTACACTGACAGAAAAAAAAATATCGCAACGCACTGTGACTGTGTATGTCATTTTAGTCACAATTTTAATGTAAAGGTAATATTGCTTGATGACAACAATGTAGACCAAACCATACAATAGAAGCCAAGTACTGAGTGTGCTTGGAACCACCCTTGGGCATCAACAAAGACATGTATTCTCACATGTAGACGATCGTACATCTGATGAATATCATCCTGAGGCATAGTGTTCCAAGACTCTTGCACATATTGTCACAATTGTGCAAAGTTAGTAGCTGGACATATAGACTGAGTCAGACTTTGCACCATCATATTCCAAGCATATTCATTGTGAGAGAGGTCTGAGGCCAGAGCAGTTGTCAAACACCATTAAGAGCACGTTGAGTAGTAACAGCAGTATGTTGACAAGCATTATCCTGCTGTTGAAGGAATGGCAGCAGAATGGGTCAAACAATGTGCTAGATGTAGCGAGCACTGTTTAACAGACGCTTCACAAACACCAATAATGAACAGGAATAGTAGTTTATTGCACCCCACACCATGATTCTAGGATTTTCGCCCATATGTTTGGAGTGAATACACTCTGGATGGTGATGCTCACCAGGTTGACTTCATACACATAAACGGCCAACACTTGCATTAAAGCCAGAGTCTGTTTTCATTGCTGAATGCAACAGTGTGCCGATCCATTCACCAGGCAAACATTTGACGACACCACAGGAGACATGCACAACAGTGTTGTGGCAGAAGAGGAAACCTAGTCAAAGGTACACGTGCTCGTAGTCCTGCTGCAAGTAGACGGTTCCCATTAAAACATGTGGACACTCCTGTTGTCACATTCAATGTGATCTCGGCTGTAGATGTGGTATAGTCAGCCAGTACTTCCCAACGTGACAACCGTGGCGTGCATCTATACTACGCCAAAAATGGTGTATGGGTTTGACCCTGTTCAACTGACCCCCATTGATAATGTCGCCACAATACGCATGCATCATGATCAACATGTGCAGCAATCCATTGATATGTCCAACCCGCCTTGTGAAATCTCNCGTGACAACCGTGGCGTGCATCTATACTACGCCAAAAATGGTGTATGGGTTTGACCCTGTTCAACTGACCCCCATTGATAATGTCGCCACAATACGCATGCATCATGATCAACATGTGCAGCAATCCATTGATATGTCCAACCCGCCTTGTGAAATCTCAAGATGTTCTCCCTCTCAAATGGCTCTAAGTGCACAACAGGGGCACATAAGCATCTTTGAGGCATAGTAATAACTTGACTGCTACATACATATTCAAC
>NQII01009901.1:13259-46637 GCA_002778355.1 Clitarchus hookeri
CTTTACAAATGTTTCAGACAGCTATTACCAAAGATTACACTCATAGTTTTCTTACTAGTGCAAAATTACACAACACAATCATTCATAATTCTTTGTAGTTTGTAACTGTGAACACTGTCTGCCAGGGCCGGTGCAAAATAACTTCGTGTCCTAAGCGAAAAACGCCTCTCCCCCTTTCCCGTTAGCGTTCTTTTTTTTTTAATTTGTCTCGGGTAACACTCACTTCTACTAATAGTGAAAAGTCTCACTAATAAACTTTTTTTAGATTTAGCTGTATACTTTCGAAACATTAAAAATATAACTCAGTTACGTAGTTCTAAATAAAATAAATANTTTTTTTAGATTTAGCTGTATACTTTCGAAACATTAAAAATATAACTCAGTTACGTAGTTCTAAATAAAATAAATAAAAACACCCATAACCTAAACATTATGTAAAGGCCTGTATAATTTATTGCAGTAAATCGTACAATCTTACCGGCGTGCAGATGTTNCATAACCTAAACATTATGTAAAGGCCTGTATAATTTATTGCAGTAAATCGTACAATCTTACCGGCGTGCAGATGTTGAACAATAGTTCATAAACGCGTGATACACGCAAGAATATTAACACAGTGTAGTAGAACCAACAATAAAATGGCCGAGNAACAATAGTTCATAAACGCGTGATACACGCAAGAATATTAACACAGTGTAGTAGAACCAACAATAAAATGGCCGAGGATTTAATTAATTAATTTTTTCCCTGCACCTTTGTAGAAGTTAAAATTTATTCACTTAAGTCAATGGTTTTGTCTATAAAGATAAGTTGAGAATCCTACTAGGANCCTTTGTAGAAGTTAAAATTTATTCACTTAAGTCAATGGTTTTGTCTATAAAGATAAGTTGAGAATCCTACTAGGATCCTTTTTCCATAGACGAGTGGATGTGTTTTTCAGTCAACTGTACCTCAGAAAAACCGTACTCACCGGTATCTACAGATACACGCAGATTCAGCAGAATTCCAAATGAATAAATAAATTAGGCACATTACCTTGTCAGATGGACTTACAAATGTAATCTAAAACGTCCTCTGATTTTACTTTCTGAGACACCTTTCTTGCAACAACTTGTATCTCACTACACAGCTCAGTAACATTAACATCCTTAGTCGTCTTCACGAGTGAGCAGTTTTTCAACTTTATNCTTGTATCTCACTACACAGCTCAGTAACATTAACATCCTTAGTCGTCTTCACGAGTGAGCAGTTTTTCAACTTTATACACTATTCAATTACATACCGGGTAGGCTTTTCCTGCAATATTAAACGCCACCAATGATAGATTGCAATAAATATGTTACTAGACAATGTAAATAATAATTTACCTTAAATAAAATTTATATTGATCAGATCAGTTATATAACTTTTATAAATTTTTATGACCAAATTTTAAAGACTGTTAGATATTCCATTGACCGTCTTGCCGCCCTCAGTTTCTGGGCGCAGTATTTCGCCTATATGGACCCGCCGGCCTTTTTTTNTATTCCATTGACCGTCTTGCCGCCCTCAGTTTCTGGGCGCAGTATTTCGCCTATATGGACCCGCCGGCCTTTTTTTCCTGCTTGCTAATCACATTACAGTACAAAACAGAAAAATTACTTCTTATATGAGAAATACATCCAGTGCTGTACGTCTTTGTTTTTAAGAATGTGTTTCATNTATTCCATTGACCGTCTTGCCGCCCTCAGTTTCTGGGCGCAGTATTTCGCCTATATGGACCCGCCGGCCTTTTTTCCTGCTTGCTAATCACATTACAGTCCAAAACAGAAAAATTACTTCTTATATGAGAAATACATGGTCACGACATGCAGAAACAAAAATTCTTACACAAAGTTAATTAGTGAGAATTTGACTACAACTGAAAAAAAAAATCATCGCCCTGTAAAATTTTAAGAATCATTTTTAATAGTTTAATTTGTAAATTTTCAAGCCAATTCNCAGTGCTGTACGTCTTTGTTTTTAAGAATGTGTTTCATAATTAGTGAGAATTTGACTACAACTGAAAAAAAAAAATCATCGCCCTGTAAAATTTTAAGAATCATTTTTAATAGTTTATAAACATTTAAAAGTTCGGTTATCGAGTGTGTTTCAGTAGTGGCGACCCATAATACAGAACAAAAGAACAATATATTCTAGGCAATAAATTGTAAATTTATTTACAGATATTATATCTTTTTACTATAGTTTTATATTCATATAATGATTTTAAACTGCAAATTTAAAGAATTTGGTACGTCCAACTTCAGAAAACTAGTATAATACTGACTCACACGTGATATTTGTAGATCTTTTGTGTGAAATATTTAACATATATACGTGATTGTGAAAATATAACTTAGAATCTCATAAAAAAAACCATGATTCTGAACACAACTTTCGTTGTTTGATGAGTTTATTATTTATACACGATAAAAATTGTTTTCCTGTGAAAGATTTTAATTGAATTTTGACGCTTTCCCAGTACATTTTCTGCCCTTAAACCTCTTCCTTACCCCCCTAGGCAGATGTTTTTGTGTCTGACGTGTCAGTAGGGGCAGCAACCGTGCGATATGGTCAGGTGACGCGAGCGGTTCGTTTGGCGTTTAGGCACTTCCCCTTCTATTCAGAATGCTCTTTTAGTTAAGGGGAGGCACTACAGCTTTCATTCGCATTGCTCGAAAAATGTAAGAAACAGTTTACTCCCAGCCANTTAGTTAAGGGGAGGCACTACAGCTTTCATTCGCATTGCTCGAAAAATGTAAGAAACAGTTTACTCCCAGCCATTTAAAAAAAACTTGCTTGATTCGTTAAAAGCAAAGCAGGCGGGAAAGCAACTGGCCTGTTGTTGGCCATTGGGGCGTGGCTTAAAAACGTACCGTCACTTGTCGCTACGAGGACATCGAAGCGAGCACGGCTCAGGAAGACAATTTAATTGGTGCACCTGGAAGGAGGGGGTTAGCTTCTCTTTGCGCGGCGTTTCAAATGACCGCCCGAAGAAGGTACAGGGGAGAACAAGGACACTCCCCAACACAGCGCTGAGGAGTTGGGTCCATTGTAGCAAAGCGGCCGGTTGCGAATACTTGTGACGTACCACCTCCATAATGCGCTCGTTCGTGCTGCCGCTGGTTGTGGTACCAACACTCCAATTCATAACATTTTTTATTTATTTTTTCCTAGAAAGAACGTATTATAACAAATATAATAGGGCCTATTTGTTTTAAAGCGAATAATCACCGGTTTAGCATTTAAAAATAATTTGTATTCACTAATAAAAGTTTTTAGATTACTTTTATTACGGCCATTGGATTAATTCTGATAGTTTTAGTACGTGATTGCAAACTCGGCTCGTGATAGGACATGTTCGAATTAAGGAGTTCTAGAACGTTTTGAGAAAATTAGAACGTTAGAAGACACCATCTTGATATTTTGGGAAGAACATGAGCTGGCTCGCTGCGTCCAAGCTGGTATAAAAAATTAAAGAAAAAAAGGAAGTAATTAGTGTGCAGTGTTAGTTCTTAATTTCAAAATGCTTCAATAGTGTGGAACAAAGTAACTTCACGTGAATAAGAGACTGGGCCGGGTTTTTCCATGCTTTTGGCAAAAGTTTGACTTACGTGTGCGCGGACTGCGAACAGTAACCGTCTCAGAAGATGCGGCACCTACGAGCTGCAATCATATTGACAGATAAGTTCAACGTGTTTTAATTTGTACAGTGATCAGAGAGGCGTAATATTGTATAATTTTGAGAAGAAAAAAATTATTTTTCTATTATTTTCTCACATCATTTAGTAAAGTATTGCCCCCTCTGGTCGCTCCCATTTGAAAGTAGTTAGATTGTTTTTAAGTAGTGTTTTGTACTTCATTAGTTTTTTAATTGTCCCCGATAATTTAAGTTATCTATACATGTGGTCTGTTGGGCATTGAACTCATGGTAGGAGGCGAGTGGTCTAACCATTGCACAAACCCAGGTTTAAAATCTGTGGTCCTGTATTGGCCACCAGGTTTCAATGCGATAATTTCTTTTCCTCGCCGTGTCATTTCGATAAGGTTTTTTCGTCGCAGTAAGTCGTAAGTATTCATATAAACTTTAAATAAAAAAAAAATAAAAACAAGAGAGAGAGAGAGAGAGAGAGAGAGCGCGCTCATTACCCAAACTATATTTTACATAACATTTTTTAAAATGATTAAATGACTTGATCACTTTATTGATGAGTGCAACCGTGGAGTTGTCAGCTATGTAAATGCATTACTAGGCATATGTACATTCATACTCTAATATGTGTAAAACCTGAGTGGGCATAAACTCAGGAACTTTCAGTAAAAAACCAGTTAATCAGAGTCTTGAAAACAAACTTAGCAGGAATTAAATAAAAACGGCTGCCATCTGCTACTTAAAGAATGCGTTACTTAGCTGTGAATCTTCCTTGCAGCTATTCTGGAACAGGAGGATCTTACACCATTATAGCAAACACCTTGCTATACCCTAGCAAACACATAGTTTTGAAAGTCAATTTCTCGACCAATATTTTCTCTGGTCCTCTTTATTGCACTGAGCGCACTCCGTTGGTCCTTAATTTTAGTTTTACTACTTCTTGAAGCTCGGAGCCCCGCTTAAAATCATACTTTTACATATTTTTTTTAAACAAGCTGGATCAGCAAACCTGGCTGTTCAGCTTAAAAAAAAAAAAAAAAAAAAAAAAAAAANCCTATATGCTACAAACAACTATAGCCTGGAAATTATTTATTTACCTTCGTTTCCGCTCCGTATTTGGTTCTATTATCAAGCACTTGTTTATATATAAAGAGAGCAGCCACAGGGCGCATAAATTGTTCAATTATGTCTTGTTTTCAAAATTTCCTTGTTATGATTTTCTTACCAAAACAGTTCAAGGTATGTTTGATAGTGTGAAATGTATATCAAAGCATTAAATATTTCCAATTCAGTCGCTTAAAAATATTAACCTAACACTTTAAATTCAACGTTAAAACATGGAACTACTTTAAGTGAATTTTAGAAAGATCCAAAATNAAATATTAACCTAACACTTTAAATTCAACGTTAAAACATGGAACTACTTTAAGTGAATTTTAGAAAGATCCAAAATTAAGGTAGGGCTACTTTTATGTGAACACAAGTATAAAACGCTTGTGATACTTGACATATTTAGGAANGATCCAAAATTAAGGTAGGGCTACTTTTATGTGAACACAAGTATAAAACGCTTGCGATACTTGACATATTTAGGAGACTACCAATAATTTCATTCTTGGGGCGGTTTTTTTTAAAGGTTTGATACAAAAAGTATATTTACTGTTTTTTCACATTTTTTCAAACCTTTGAAAAATCCGACCATGGATGACGTATTTGGTTCTTTCCTAAATATGTAATGTATCATAATCGTTTACTACTTGCCGACCACCATGTGCTCGCCTCCCACCGAGGCCACAATCCCCGGCCGAGTCACTCAGGATTTTCGCAAGTTGGAATCGTGCCGGACGATGCCACTGGTCGGGGGTTTCCCCCGCCCTTGCATTCCGGCACTGCTCCATTCTCACCTCAATTCACCATCGGCTCTCGTTGTTAAGAGCCGCCCGAATCTATCAACTCAACTGACCACCAAACACTCTTACAACGTCTATAATCTAAATGCAACTAAGTTTCATTTCCGACGTAGCCAGAGTTCTTCGCCCTCAGCGGACCGCACCTCTGTGCCCTACAAGTAGAATAATGTCTACCGCTGCATATAGTGTACACGAGCCAACGCAACGTGACATTCCTTGGAGGTCACCCAGTCAAGTACGAGCCACGCCCGACGCCCTTTAAGGCCATATGTCACTATCATTTTTTATTTAATTATCTGAAAGAGATTTATTTAAGTACCGCATAAATGTAAATTTTTGTAGTCAAATGATTACAGTTTTCAAAATATAGCACCGAAAAGTAGAAAATTTCGGAATATGGGAGCCCAAGTTTCTATGCTCCTAATTAATTTCGCCAAATAAGTCATCTGTCATGTGATCTATATAATATAAATAACATATTAATTAAGTATGAAGGATATTTAACAGTCGGTACTAAGGTACTGGGACCCTTAATATCTTTTAAAATAGGCATTAATGTTTTTGAAAACACATTTTTGTTCTTCCAAATGAAAGTAATTAGTATTAATATTATTTTCTCTCTGACAAATAAAAATGTGTTTGCAAAAACATTAATGCCTATTTTGAAATAGATTCATGATACCAGTACCCGAGTACCGACTGTTAAATATCCTTGATACTTAATAATATGTTGTATATATGATGTACACANCATGATACCAGTACCCGAGTACCGACTGTTAAATATCCTTGATACTTAATAATATGTTGTATATATGATGTACACATGACGTGTGATTTATTTGGCAAAGTTTATTAGGAGCATAGAATTTGGGTCTCATACCCCGAAATTTTCTACTTTTCTGTGCTATATTTTGAAAACTATAATAATTTGGCGACAAATATTTACATTTACGTGGTCCTTATAAAAATATCTTTCAGACAATGAAATATAAATTTATCGTGACACATGGTCTTAACTGTGANATTTACGTGGTCCTTATAAAAATATCTTTCAGACAATGAAATATAAATTTATCGTGACACATGGTCTTAACTGTGAGATCACGGCACCCCCGAGTACAAGCGCTGTGTGACGAGGTTTACAACGTGTCCTTCACTTCACACCTTTATCATCTCTGCTTAGGAAATCACCGCTAGGCCCAGAGAGCGCTCTCCGGTGCTCTCGCTCTAGCGAACACGTCACAGAGAACGCTCTCTGGTCGTCTCAATCTAAAGAGCACTCTTTCGAGAGAGCTCTCATTCGCACAACCTGGCGAGAGCACTGCTTCGCGCTCTTTCGCGCTCTCACTTTGTGAAATTGAGACAACCACTCTCTCTCTCTCTCTCTCTCTCTCTCTCTTTTCTCTACATCACGCAGACATACTGTAAAAGTTATTTGGAATCTTACTATACCGGAGTATATAGGCTGTTCACGGAAAACTAAGACTAAGGAAATGTTCGATTACGGACGCTAGTGCTCGGGTTTCCTCGGCAACACGCATATGCAACAGGGAATAAGATTGGCGCTTTTCGTCGATCGTCGCATGTCTTATGTCTACTGTGGAGAAACAAGTGTNATATGCAACAGGGAATAAGATTGGCGCTTTTCGTCGATCGTCGCATGTCTTATGTCTACTGTGGAGAAACAAGTGTCAGCCATTTCGTCTGGTGTTTATGGAGTTTTAGAAGACGAAGAAGTAGTGGTTCTTCTCATCAAATACCTTATAGGTAAGTTACTAATAATATACTAATCTTAAAATAACTGAAATGTGATTGGATCTATATCATATAAGCAACATGTTAATTAAGTATCAAATGGGTACTCGGGTACTGGTATCCCAAATCAATTTTAAAATAGGCAATGATGTTTTTTCGACACATTTTTATTCGCCAGAAAAAAAAAAAAACTAATATTTATTAGTTTCTCTCGGAAGAATAAAAATGTGAGGTACTTTAGGTCCTGGAATAGGACATATGTTACTTCTTATCCCGGAAAATTGTCCTACTAATATTATAAATTCGAAAGTCTGCGTGTGTGTATGTTTGTTATCACTCAGCTCTATAACGGCTGAACGGATTTTGATGAAATTTGGTATGTAGGTCCTGGGATAAAACATAGGATACTTTTTATCCCGGAAAATTGTACGGTTCCTGTGGAATAACAACAAAACGTAATTCTGCAACGGCTGGGAACGTGTAATACCAACATACACTAAGCTTTCTGGTGAATGGCCGAAATATTTTTTCCCTCTGGTGTCAGTTTATCAGGCCGCCCAAGGACCTCTGAAATGGCTTAACGACTGCTATCAATCGATAAAAACCGGGACAGAATATTTAACGTGCCCTCCGAAGCCCGGAAGCGCTCAGATGTTATGCCACTAAACGGTCACCCATCCAATTGTGTGCCGCTGGGAACGCGATTAAGATCCCCCAGCCAAGCGCAAAAAGTAGTACCTAGGTGCACTTTTTTCTAAAGCCACAACTTGATGAAACTCACGTTTTGGTTTTCATACATNGAATAACAACAAAACGTAATTCTGCAACGGCTGGGAACGTGTAATACCAACATACACTAAGCTTTCTGGTGAATGACCGAAATATTTTTTCCCTCTGGTGTCAGTTTATCAGGCCGCCCAAGGACCTCTGAAATGGCTTAACGACTGCTATCAATCGATAAAAACCGGGGCAGAATATTTAACGTGCCCNCCGCCCAAGGACCTCTGAAATGGCTTAACGACTGCTATCAATCGATAAAAACCGGGGCAGAATATTTAACGTGCCCTCCGAAGCCCGGAAGCGCTCAGATGTTATGCCACTAAACGGTCACCTATCCAATTGTGTGCCGCTGGGAACGTTGCCTAACTTTGGTGATCGATTAAGATCCCCCAGCCAACCGCAAAAAGTAGTACCTAGGTGCACTTTTTTCTAAAGCCACAACTTGATGAAACTCACGTTTTGGTTTTCATACATNCGCAAAAAGTAGTACCTAGGTGCACTTTTTTCTAAAGCCACAACTTGATGAAACTCACGTTTTGGTTTTCATACATCGGCGCTGGAAAGCGGAAATGTGGAAACTACGCAATAGTTGCACATATACACTCGAAAAACATTACTCTACTTCTTGGCTGTCGGGTAAAAAATATTTCCTTCCTTTTCGGTTGCTGTAATCAGTTAAAAACCTAGACCAACATAGTATAATTTTATAATTCTGTTTTCACATAAATGAATTGTCTTTTCCCAAATTTATTTATTAGTGTATCACTGTAAAACTCAATTGTACCCGGGCGAAGCCGGGCCGGTTCGCTAGTTATTANCCAAATTTATTTATTAGTGTATCACTGTAAAACTCAATTGTACCCGGGCGAAGCCGGGCCGGTTCGCTAGTTATTAAATATCCTTGATACTTAATTAAAATGTTGCATATATAATATAGATCACATGACTTATTATTTAATAATTTATTTCAGGACCAATGTGAAAACATTAGTGAAATACATTATTTGCTTTAAAACATTTCATACTAAGCTCGAAAAAAATCTAGGGCATGTTTCATTACTGCATAGGCTAAGCACACAGTTCTTGACATTTTCAAAAATCGTATGACCACACTCTTCTCAGCACCTTTAGTTATCACGTTACGAGGTGTTTTACGTATAGGTCTAGTAACAATTGTAATTCGAAATAAATATAATGGTCTTGGNTAGTTATCACGTTACGAGGTGTTTTACGTATAGGTCTAGTAACAATTGTAATTCGAAATAAATATAATGGTCTTGGTCTGAATCAGGATAAAATGTAAAGAATGATTTCTAACGATACATCTCATAACATTGGATAAAAACTGCATTAANTGGTCTGAATCAGGATAAAATGTAAAGAATGATTTCTAACGATACATCTCATAACATTGGATAAAAACTGCATTAACAGCATAAAATAAGGTACATTTTTGGAAGATCCTCCACCTCCGGAAATATTCCATTCTAAAAATAGTTATTGCAGTCACAATCAGTGGCAAACAGCTTTAGTAAAAAGTTACTATTTTTTAAAATTATAACATTACTATAAACTAATGACCTCTGCCTTAGTCGCGTGGCCTGTGGCCACTATTTTTAAGAGGTACTGATCAAAGAAATTGTCATGAAAATGCGAAAATAGGATAATGTCTCAAATTTACCAAATGGGTTGTTCTTGTACCCCTGTGCACTACAGAATTCCTCAGAATTTACCATTAACATATAATTGTTCCTTTTAGAGCTAATTGTAATACTGGTATAGTCCAGGTCTGTTAGTTCTTTCAGTGTAACAGTTTTTAGTATATATAAAATGTTTGAATGAAACTAATAACAAATAACCACAAAGAACACAAACGTAGAGTTATGTGGTAATTATGAAGTTTTAGTGATGCTTCTAAGGCATTTTGGGATCTTCCAAATCCTCAAACATTGATACAATCNACAAATAACAACAAAGAACACAAACGTAGAGTTATGTGGTAATTATGAAGTTTTAGTGATGCTTCTAAGGCATTTCGGGATCTTCCAAATTCTCAAACATTGATACAATCAAAAATAAACATAGTGGTTTGAGCTGTGGAGGTCACCATAAATCTGTGGTAAACACGTTACAGAAATCTGGAATATTCCGGCACAAACAAATCCTGTTAACACGTTGTGCTCTGTTTCACATGTGCAGTAAATNTTACAGAAATCTGGAATATTCCGGCACAAACAAATCCTGTTAACACGTTGTGCTCTGTTTCACATGTGCAGTAAATTGTGAGAGTTCCAGAAATGTACATGCAGTGCCAATTGTTATTCAGTGTTTATTTCTCCACCACAGCTATCAGCTGTTTTGCAGTCTGTTAAGCCAACAACGTTTGTGTGCAGTTTTCAGTTACAATTTTTAAACAAGGCGCTTGTTGAAAAACTACTATTACTAACGGTAGTAATGGGCAGGCGGTAATTATNCAGTTACAATTTTTAAACAAGGCGCTTGTTGAAAAACTACTATTACTAACGGTAGTAATGGGCAGGCGGTAATTATTTTAATATATGTTTAGAGGCTATTCACATTAAAGTGGGCACTTTTGAAAGCCCTTTCTTTAAAAACAATATTTTTATTTTAGCGTTAGACGTTAANAGTGGGCACTTTTGAAAGCCCTTTCTTTAAAAACAATATTTTTATTTTAGCGTTAGACGTTAACTACTGAGTGCGATGGAATATACACACTGTGTTCATAACTTATATGGCAATATTTATTTAAAAAAAAAAAAAAAAAAAAAAAAAATTGAAGTGTAAAAAATGGCTGAAAGGGAAAAGTAACTAGGGCCTCAGAAGTGCTCACTTTATCGTGAACAGCTTTTACAAAATAGTCCTATAAAAAACCAGTAAGGCAATTGTACATGCATAAAAAAGAGTTAAACTTGTGACACTATTGTTTTGGAGAGAGTAATTTAAGTTAGAAAGTTTCTGTGTGCCTACAGTGAGGTTGTAGGAAGCTGAAATACATGGTAGGTATTCATGTTCTTTTGTTATTTATATGTGTTTCTTTATTTCAGTTGTAGCATGGGTAAGTTGTTATTGTGTAATTTCCCAGAATTTAGTTCTTCGTCATTTACGTTTTCTCCGAACAGAATTACAAAACAATCGTGTTGTATTAATAAAACTAGATCATACGTATTATTTTGTTTTCTATGCATTTGATTCTATTGTGAGTTTTACGTTTGCGGCCCACGGGCAAGTAAGTTCACAATAAGGGTCGCGGCCCATTGCAGAAAATACCGCTGGACACTCCTGTACTATACATTTCTGCTGCTGCGGCTATAGCTTGTGATGTGCACAAAACACTGTTTTAAACGTGAGGTGTCACTCTTGGGCGACAACCGGACGTATCTGCATTCTGCCGCGGCTAGGCGTGAAGGCATGCCAACGGAAACGATGAAGCGAAACATTTTCAGTAAAGATGGGCAGTTTAGTGGTGGGCAGAATCGAATATNGTTATTTATATGTGTTTCTTTATTTCAGTTGTAGCATGGGTAAGTTGTTATTGTGTAATTTCCCAGAATTTAGTTCTTCGTCATTTACGTTTTCTCCGAACAGAATTACAAAACAATCGTGTTGTATTAATAAAACTAGATCATACGTATTATTTTGTTTTCTATGCATTTGATTCTATTGTGAGTTTTACGTTTGCGGCCCACGGGCAAGTAAGTTCACAATAAGGGTCGCGGCCCATTGCAGAAAAGACCGCTGGACACTCCTGTACTATACATTTCTGCTGCTGCGGCTATAGCTTGTGATGTGCACAAAACACTGTTTTAAACGTGAGGTGTCACTCTTGGGCGACAACCGGACGTATCTGCATTCTGCCGCGGCTAGGCGTGAAGGCATGCCAACGGAAACGATGAAGCGAAACATTTTCAGTAAAGATGGGCAGTTTAATGGTGGGCAGAATCGAATATTTCCAGGAATCGAATACTTGTAAGAATCGAGAACTCTCACTCATGACTTGAATTCGAGAACGGTTTAGTTCCGTGGTGGCATTCGTCTATTCGAATACGTGATTTGAATTTTTTTTTTCCTGAACGAACTGTTTCCATGCCCATTACAGTCTTCTCGCGATGTCTTGCCACGTTTTTAATCAAACATTTGAACAAAAAAAAACCTGTTAGACGTGATTGGTTGTTTTATAAATATGTCATGTATAAAAAGCGTTTTATACTTGTGTTAACATAAAAAAACCTTACGAAATTATTTTAGTTTGTTTTTTTGTGGAAAAAGTTAATTTTAGCTTTAAAGTAACTGGAAGCCTGAAGCTACTTTTCCATGTTTGAAGTAACACGTATACGTTGCGTGGATATCCCAACTACCACAGGAACAGTAATTTCCTGGTTACAGCCGAAGAACACTTCGTCTAGGCACCGTATTGTTCGTTCGGCAAATCCGAAGCTACGCGAAATACGAGGACTGTATTTTGTATTTCCCGAGATCATCTGCCTTCTCCTTAACTGATCGCATTTTCGTATATTTACTTTATATTTTCGTCAAAATTACATGCATATTAGTAGTATACATAAAGTGAATTCTGTACCACTTTCTCAATAATCAAAATATTTACTGACAAAACCAAATATAATTTTAATAAAGATTTGCGCATGGCCGTCATGTTGTCTTGTACGCAAGTTATACCACTTCCTGGCTTGGATTAATTTGAAAATCACTGCGCTTGATATGTATGGGCAAACATTATATTCATTAAATCACAGCTATGCTGCTAGTGGTGGTGATGTGTAGTAAGTACCTAATAATAAAATATTTCTTAAATGCTTCAAAAATCGAAAATAGGTATAGTGGCAGCTTGGCTAATTATGAACTAAAAGTCCGACGACACAGGATAGTATTGCGGACCAGCTGTATAAACTAATATTTATTTGCTATTGCGGGGTCATAGTGATAGGGTAAAGCCGATTCCAGCACAAGGGCTGGAGGCTGTGGTGCTATAGCGCCGACGGCCATCTTGAATAACATAATGACCGCAATTTTGTGTCCTTGACCTTAACCTTTGTAACCCATTGTGTTTCTGCCCGCCATCTTGTTTCCACTCGTTATCTTGATTGCGGTTGCCATCTTGTGTCAGCTCACCATCTTGTGTCCATCCACCATCTTGTTTCCGCCTGCTATCATTCGGCAGTATGTTTGGTGCAGGCGGATTGGCAGGTAAGTTGATAATAACTGTTATTAATAGTTAAATTTTATTTAAGTACTGTAAAGAAAGTGTACGTGGCCCAAAATATGAATATCACCAGTAGTACCAACTAATTTATGAAACAACAAAACTTCATCAGCCAATTCCAACTTCACCTTTTTAAGTGAAAACCAAACATGAGCTTGAGCTATACATACAACAGCAGATTGATTTATTACACACTCATGAAGAGCAAATGTCTTCCAACATATAATATCTCGAACATCAATTTGGCTGATATAATTAATAGCAACACCAGCACGACGATAAAACACATTTCTTAAAGTCTATTACAGGGATTAGCTGTCATACGTTTTATACCAAGACATGCTTTCAGGAACATTGGAGGTTTTAGTACTGATGTGTCGAAAAGTTATGATGTATGTGTTAAGCAAGTTTCTCAAGCATAAAAAAAAAATTGCTATTATCTTTGTTATACAGATTTGGTATACAAGGTATGACAGCTAATCCCGGTAGTGGACTTTTCGAAATGTTTTCTTATCGTCATGTTCATAACAATCCTGGTGTTGCTGTTAATTATATCAGCCAAATTGATGTTCGAGATATTATATGTAGACATTTGCTCTTCATGAGAGTGTAATAAATCAATCTGCTGTTGTATGTATAGCTCAAGCTCATGTTTGGTTTTCACGTGTGCCACCATTGTCCGCCATCTGGTTTCCACTTCTTCTTGGTTCAACTGCAGATGCTAGAGGCGCTGGTGTCGCTCTTGCTCGGCCGCCAAGTTGGTTCTGGAGTTGGCCGCTAATAGCGCTGCTAATTAATATTGTTAGAGCTCAAAAAATCCTGTGGAAGAGTGAGAGGATTGAACTATCGGACCTTGGGTCGCCACTCGGCTATCAGAATTTTGTCGGACTGTCTCTGTTGTCGAAAATATAATTCAAATACACCACTGCATCAAAATTTCGAAAACATCAATGTATGGGAATGTAACAAGGGAAACGAATCATTTTGGTTATTTATATATGATCAATATTGCTATTTCTTTGATACATTTCTGAAGTAATTGGTGAGGTGCCTTCATCATTAGTTTCACTTTTATTTCTAAGTTAACACTACATGCATTACTGTGATAATGAATTAGAAACAAGCCAACTTTGCTATCGTACAATTTCGTTGTTCACCTGGTCTATCATGTGAAAATGCGTACTGCTTGTTATATTATAATACATATTTACTAATAAATGACACACACTTTTGGAATTTTTACACCCACATTCTCACACTAGCTTGGGTGTGTGTGTGTAAATATAAATATATATATATATATATATATATACATATATATATATAATACAAGGACCTAAAATTAAAAATCTTAGTATATATAGAACGCGGTCTACTGTGCAGACATAATGCATTTCCTAAGGCTTTTTACGTAAGTAATTCGTAGGTGCACACTTGAAATATAAATTGAAAAGCAGATATTAACACTGTTCAGTACTTTCGGCAGTGTTTGCAAACTTCGTCAGGGCTTGAGAAAAGTGCGAAGTAACCGTGAATGGACTATATCTGTGGTGTAGGTAGTAGCGACAATTTCGTATATCCAATGTAGCGTGTCTTGAAGCGCAGCCAGCAGGCTGCATCAAACGGAGATGCAAGCATTTGAAGGCGGCTGTCAAGTGACGAGTGTTTTAACGGCAAACGAATGAGTCGCGCCTGTAATATTAATAATATTTTCTCTCGGACGAATAAAAATGTGTTTGCAAACACATCAGTGCCTATTTTGAAATTTATTTAAGATATCAGTACCCGAGTTTCGAATTAAGTATCAGAAATATATTTGGCTACATTGTTTATTTTCGTCATTAAAGAAACTTGCTTTTGACAGTTGGTTGGGCAGTAAATTTTTCCGTGGTATAGCAAAAACCCATTTTCTTTTTTGCTCTTCGGAAATTTAAAATCGTGCACTTTGTGATCATTTTTGTAATTACCCCTGCAGTGAGGAAAACCACACTTAAAAACCATTTTAATATAAAATAGATATTACTTTTACAACGTAACCTGCCAAAATGTCTTAAAATACTATTAAAAACCATAACAACAATGCGTCTACGAACAAAGTTAGAGCAACTGCTGCCAGTCAAACGAATTCTTCTCGTGGCCGTTGGCCTAGCGCGCGTGACGTCATGAGTTCGGAATTCGATAGCGGTGGGGCCTTCTATCTAGTCCGTGACGAGGAGTGCAGAGATTAGCTTAGTTATAATCCATTCACGGTATCTTTGATACTTTTGAAAAGAACCTTTGAAAAATCACCCTAGGAGTTACATGTTCAATTGGTTATAAAAAAATGGTATATGGAAAAAGGTTTTGTCTTGCTTTTAGCACTGAAGCACTATATAAATTGGTTGTTTTAAGTTTTAAGTATATTTTTTCAATAAATTTTAATAATTTGTTAAAAGTCCGTAAGAATTAACAACGGATTTTGAAGGGACATGTTGGTTATAGCTGAAAAGAAATAGTTCGTAGGTTAAATATTAATATGTATAAATTTAATGCCGTAATTGTAAAGTTAATATTGCTAAACTATATATTTACATTTTTACGTAGCACTCATGGGTAAAGATTTCACCGTTATTAATTGAAATTAAATAAATTTCAGTTGTTGTCCAGCGGACTCGTACACTCCATCTTGTTCGTTTGGGCACGTTTTTTTCAGAAGTATAACCACGCCATATTGGAGACGCTGAATTGTGGTTATAAAACTAACGTAACACATTCTTTCTACTTACAAGATAATTCTAGGTTAAGGTGTAATTTTAGTATTAGCGTTGTTATTTCTGCAGTTTATAAAATAAACGTGCAAAATATAGAAAGGCATTTGAATATTTCCGTTACGTTATTCCCTTCGCAAAGAATGCAAAGGAATCGAATTTTGGTCGCCGCCAACTGATAATCGATTATTTTCGAAAGCTTTTTGTGGAGACCAAGAGATGGCAGCACATTAGCGTTGGTTCTTCAGTGCCAAATGTTAGCCGTGACTCGTCTTTCCGCCGCATAGTGTTGTTTTTATGTTGCAGTGAAGAAGCGCGACAGTTCTTGATGGAACAGAGATGTACCTACACCGCAGGTTTCAAAATGAAAGTGATTTTGTTCGCTGAAGAGTTTGGAAATCGAGCCGCGGGCCGTGAATTCGTAGTAAATGAAACGTTAGTGCGGGGCTGGAGGAATTTTTCTCACTTATAAGTCGCACCCCAAGTTTTCAATAAATTTTTTTTTTAATAAAATGTGCCACTTATATGCGATAAAATACGGTACCATTTATCACAGTGAAATCTTTAACCTGAGTGCTACTTCCAAAAGTTTATTATGTAAAATTTAACTTTTTCCTTACAGCAAATATGTAAATAAATCTTAATACAATAAGTAAACTTTAATTAAATTATATAATTAACAGTTCCGATATATACTTCAATCTACCTTTTTGTATGTATTACAACATTTCGCTAAATTGATTAGCATTTTTTAGACATTTAGAGAATTTTATTAAAGTATATGACAGTTGAGATTACATGGCATTGTTTCTCTTCAAAAATAAATTTTGGTAGTTCCCACATGGACACTGTTAATAAAATATTTGACAGTTCCCACAAGGCACTGTTTGTTTACAAAATATTTGACAGTTCCCACATGGCACTGTTTACAAAACGTTTGACAGGTGTCACATGGCAATGTTTTGTTTACATACTGCGGAAGGATACATAATCGGCTCCCTGAAAGTAGATATTTAGCAGGGTTTCAGAAAATCTTGAAGTTACCGTGAATACATTATATCTATAATCCATTCACGGTTACTACTTCAAACTTATCTGAAGTCCTGCTAAAGTTCTACTTCCATGATATTCCTCCGCCTCGTGCAAACTAAGCTTTACTAAGTCTAGAAAATTACACCAAAGGACAACGCACCGAATTCGTGCGCACTAAGCTGTAATAATATTTTGCAGGAGAACTATTTCTTACTAGGCGCTACCAACACTCTTGTTTTCTCACTGTTATCTTTCATATTTATTATAAATGAAATATTATAAATTACAAAGAAAATATAGTTAAACTACAGCTTTAATGAAAAATAAGATGCTGTTATGTTAAGAGAGGTATAAAACGCTTGTAATAAATTACATGTTTAGGAAATAACTAAACACGTCAGACATGGGGTAGTTTTTCAATGGTTTGATTCAAAAAGTGTGAAGAAACCGTGAATAGACTTATAGTCGGCGTTGTTTCAGTGGACAAAATTCTGATGTAAAGCTTTACACTTAGTGATGGGCAAAATCGAATTATTCTCGAAATCGATTTTCATTCGAATAGTCTCGTTTGAAATCGAATGAATCATTCGTATTCCAAACATTCGCTTTTTTTCTCCATTCGCTCTTTCGTATACGAATGAACTTTCTTGCTGCCGCATAACTTAGTGCCATCTTCTGCCGCTGTTGCAGCGTAAAAATACCTGGCTCACTTCGGTGCATGCTAGCAGCCGACAGACAGAAGAAGTGCAGAGATTGTTTCAGAAATATGTAAACATTTTTCTTTCGATTGAATTACACACATCGCGATTGGAAACGAGACATTCGCACAGCAGCACACGTCATAATTTTTTTGTTTGCAATACATGAAACCGCGAGTGTGAAAGAGCTAAAGAACGGCGAACAGGCTAGAGCAGAGAGAAGCGCCCACGTGTGTGGCTTGGCTAGCCCAGTGGGTAGGGGGAGAGGGCTGTGCTGACGTGGCTCGCAAGGTTCTTAACAGTTTCACGTTTGCACTTGGGTGACGCATGAATACCGTCATTGGGTCCATGACATTGTAAATTTTACATATAGAGGAATTACACAAAATGAGGAGGAAAGTATATCCAAAATAGGGCTTTAAAAAGTGCTCAATTGACCCGTTCAGTCCTGATGTCCATGATGGAGGACATGTTGCATTTGAAGGATATTT
Source organism: Clitarchus hookeri (assembly GCA_002778355.1). Lineage (NCBI taxonomy): Eukaryota > Metazoa > Arthropoda > Insecta > Phasmatodea > Phasmatidae > Clitarchus > Clitarchus hookeri. The sequence goes on from NQII01009901.1 coordinate 31,588, forward strand.
ATGGTGGTGACTGTACACAACAAGAAGGCCTAATCAGTAGCAGGTGTTTTGAGTGTTTTCCTTGTGAAAACACTCAAACATCATGTGTGCNACACAACAAGAAGGCCTAATCAGTAGCAGGTGTTTTGAGTGTTTTCCTTGTGAAAACACTCAAACATCATGTGTGCATGAGCAGACATGATGCATTTCCTAAAGCTTTTTACGTATGTAATTAGTAGGTACACACTTGAAATATAGGTGAATGAGAGATGCAGAAATTTATATATATAGACACACACACACACACACACANCACACTTGAAATATAGGTGAATGAGAGATGCAGAAATTTATATATATAGACACACACACACACACACACACACACACCCAAGCTAGCGTGAGAATGTGGGTGTAAAAATTCCAAAGGTGCTTGTCATTTATTAGTAAGTAGCGCAGTATTACAATAAAATACGTATTATAATATAACAAACAGTTCGTATTTTCACATGATGGGCCAGGTGAACAACGAAATTGTACGATAGCAAAGTTGGCTTGTATCTAATTCATTACCACAGTAATGCATGTAGTGTTGTCTTAGAAATAAATTAAAACTAATGATGAAGGCACCTCACCAATTACTTCAGAAATGCATCCAAGAAATAGCAAAATTGATCACATATAAAAAACCAAAATGAAATGTGTTGTTATAAGGTCAGTGTTATGATAATTTTACTGCATGAACATATATGGTAATGTTTTTTATTGTTTTTTTTTGCAGTTCATCTCGTGGCTAACTCAGCATATACGTAAGAAGTATTCGTTTCCCTTGTTACATTCCCATACATTGATGTTTTCGAAATTTTGATGCAGTGGTGTATTTGAATTATATTTTCGACAACAGAGACAGTCCGACAAAATTCTGATAGCAGAGTGGCTACCCAAGGTCCGGTAGTTCAATCCTCTCACTCTTCCACAGGATTTTTTGAGCTCTAACAACATTAAATTGCAGCGCCACTAGTGCTCCCCCCCCCCAAAAAAAACCATCAGCAATAACGCACCTTGCATAATTTGTCAAAATATTAGTATATATTTTATGATTATTATTTCTTTTTATTCATTCACTTTTTATTTCACAGTTTTAGTATAATGCAAAAAAATTTCCGCCCACCCGGTGCCCCTCTAACCCGAAACCCGGGGCAGACTGCCCCCCCCCCCCTCTTGATCCCTTTCTGTATGAAGATGCCACTTCATACGTTTTCTTGCGCAAGGGATCTCCGAAAATGCTATTTTAAACCATTGTTACTATTTACCTTATTGTACTTATTAAATAGCTAACAAGTAAAAAGCAGTGGTTGTAAATAAATGTTTTTTTTTTTTCCTTTCCTGTGTGTGGTCATGTCTGCCCTCACGTGCGTGAACGGAGATGCTGTGACGTCACCTATAGATTCTTTCTCTGTATTCCCCCTCCTCAATGTTGATTTTCCATGTTCCACCCCTACCTCTGCTTCCTCGCGTATGCGCTGTTGTTTTGCTACTGTGTTTAAATACGCCGGTATGGCGTTTTTCGGGTCACTTCGCTCCTTATTTTTCGCCGGGTTTCCCTGTCAGGAGCTGCGTGTGTGCAGGTGAGGTCATGGTGACGTAGGATTGTGTTTAACTTTTGTGACGTGAGTCACGTTATCCAGGGCTAATCTAGAGGCATTTAATGCAGAGTTGCGTAAAATTAAATTAATTTTGGTGCCCGTCCAAAATTCCTTTTGGCCAGCCGCTTCTCGGCAAATTGTGTTCTCTACTTAATATAACTTTAAATTCTTTCTGAATGTGTGAGCCTTTTAAGGTTGGCGTAGCCTGCTGTCGATGTCTAATTGGAACGAGCTTCACTTGTTACCAGTACGTCGACAGTTGGACAGTTTCTTGAATGACACGCACCATGTACCTTTCCTTGCAGCTATAGGTATTAAATATTATCAAAGGTTTATGAGTCATTGTAATATTAGCATGAAGTGTACTGTCCTCCCTTTTTTTAAATATTTCGTATTTTGTGCTACAGCTTGGATGGCCTGCAGGGTGCCTGTGGCACTGTGAACCTTTTCANTTTTTTTAAATATTTCGTATTTTGTGCCACAGCTTGGATGGCCTGCAGGGTGCCTGTGGCACTGTGAACCTTTTCATGTGTTTCCACCGACATTTCATTCATTTGTCATTTCGCTTTCATTATTTCTTCTTTAGTGCAAAATAATGTTTTATAGTATGCAATTGGCTAGTGCGTAAATGGGACATTCGTCTCAAATCACAGCAATTTTTCTTATATTGCATATTGCATTTTGAATTTGGCGGTTGACTTCAGAAAATTTGGGCACTTTGCACATTTATTCTAAAAGTTCTGTACATGTGCTACTGCTTGTGGTTTGCCCATTCAATTCTAGTCAATTATGCCAAATTATAGCTTCAATATAGCGTATTTAAAGATTTGTTATATATATATATATATATATATATACATATATTCTGAAACTTTAATTAATTGCCGGTGAGACTTTCTTGCTATCTTGTATATTTTAAAGGCTGTGAAATGTTTTGAGAAGTTTTTTATTAACTGGTTTTATNGTGAGACTTTCTTGCTATCTTGTATATTTTAAAGGCTGTGAAATGTTTTGAGAAGTTTTTTATTAACTGGTTTTATTTTGAATTCATGTGTATTTATCAATCCATACTTTATGCGGCTAATTTGTCACACCTGGGTAAAAGTCGTATTCCCAGAACATTTATTTCCTGTGATACCTACGTGCATACGCGCAATCACAGATCATAAAGACAATATGTTACGAGGGAGCCCTGTTAAGAACAAGTGACTAGAAAATTAAAAATCCACACCTTTAAATTTACTTTACTTTATTATTGATGCACCTGGTGGCTACAAAAACTACTGTAGAATGTGTATGTTGTTCGCCATGTAAGCCAACATTATCTATTTTCACAGGAAAAAAAACTACATAATAACTCTTCCTGCGCATGTCGATAACGCCTCTGGCTGGAGACTTGCGCCTCACACACAGGCCAATNAAACTACATAATAACTCTTCCTGCGCATGTCGATAACGCCTCTGGCTGGAGACTTGCGCCTCACACACAGGCCAATAGCGAGCCAACGGCGTGTTTAGCCGATCTTCACCGAAGACTCAGTCGTGCCATTCCAGGCTAAGCTCATCACTAGACACGTGCAAAATTAGCGATATTTTTTTGGTACCATGCTAGACTTTTTTATCCTATACCTACTTGAGCGCAATCCGTGATTCAGTTGGTTACTGACAAGTATGCGGGGTCAATAACATGCGCGGCCNTCCTATACCTACTTGAGCGCAATCCGTGATTCAGTTGGTTACTGACAAGTATGCGGGGTCAATAACATGCGCGGCCTCTTCACTGGCTATTCGTTGATCAACCGTTGGGTCTTTGCTTTTGGCTGAGAGCGTCCCTGGGACATGTCTCGCAGGTTGTCAGCCAATGACAGGAGCTAAACGAGCACACAGCATCTTGGAGTTTCATCTGTAGCAACAGAATAATGCGAATTTTGCACATCTCTACTCATCACACACTGAGCCCAGCTCGTCATAACTTAGAGAACTGCGAATTTTGGCAATCGCAACTCGAGTAGAGTCGAACTCACGGGCCAGACTCGTACTTGCACGGACCGCTGAACAGCTTGTGTTCATATTGTTACTCTTCACTTTTTGTGTGATGCTAATTTGCTTCCATGCCACAATTCCTAGGGTTTCTTTTTTTTTTATCCTTCGCTCCGCTTGACTTTCTTCCAATGATTTTCGCGGGAGAGAGCATAAACTTAATTAAAAATTATGTTTTGTCCAGAATTAGTATTGCTGAAGAATGAACTCTCTCCGGCGCACAACAAAATTTGACGTTTTTTTGGCATAGTGTGTTAACGGTTACCCAAGGATAGTTGGTCAAGATGTAGGATTGCTTATGGCAGACTGAATAGGGATATCGTCTCACTATTTAAGACTCCCAACAGCGGACTACATGTAGTTAAAAACACAGTATTTTGGNACTGAATAGGGATATCGTCTCACTATTTAAGACTCCCAACAGCGGACTACATGTAGTTAAAAACACAGTATTTTGGAGTACGTACAGCAAACTGCATTAGCCACTAGTTCANCCAACAGCGGACTACATGTAGTTAAAAACACAGTATTTTGGAGTACGTACAGCAAACTGCATTAGCCACTAGTTCACCATTTAGAGCTGCACACAATAAACTGGATGTAGCTAGCAGTGCAAGATTCAGGACTGCGTATGGTGTACCGAGTGCAGTTAGTGCACAGAAGAGAACTGCCTACAGCTTACTGAATGTAGCTAACAGTGCATTAAGTGTAGATATACCAGCTTTCTATTTATAACTGCTTGTGACATACTAATTCAGGACAGCCTACAGCGGAATGAATGTAGTTAGTAATTAACTATTTAGGACTACCTAAGGCGGATAAAGTGTAGCTAACAGTGCACGCTTCAGGACTACCTACGGCGGACAAAGTGTATCTAGCAGTACATAGTTTACAACTTTTCACGGCGGTTAAGTAGCTAACTGCATGTTTTATGACTAAATACAGCGGACTAGGTATAGCTAACAGTACATAGTTTGGAACTATTTACAGCGAACTTAGTGTAACTATCAGTGCGTGGTTTAGCACCAAATATGGCGGACTGTGTGTAGCTAGCATTCCACAGTTTAGAATTACCTGTAATGGACTGAGTGTAGCCAACAGCGAAGGCTGAGAACTGCCTACGGTAGGCTGAGAATAGCTAGCAGTGCACCACGGTTGCGGACTCCCTACGGCGGATGTAGTATATATGTCTGAACATTCTCCCCTTCGGGTGGGCGGGATCATTATGCACCCACTTGTAGGTCTGCCAGGACTCGCCCCCGGCTGTGTCGGGTTCAAAGAGGATTACGAGATGAGAGGCAGCAAGGGGAAGGCTGGGGGAAGTGGAATTAAATACGCGCCTCCACTACCCTAAACACACGCGCGACTCATTCGTTCACCGTTAAAACACTCGTTACTTGACAGCCCGCCTTCAAATGCTTGCATCTCCGTTTGATGCAGCCGGCTGGCTGCGCTTCAAGACACGCTACACTGGATTTACAAAATTTTCGCTACTACCTGCACCACAGATATAGTCCATTCACGGTTACTTTGCTCTTTTCTGAAGCCCTGGCGAAGTTCTACTTCAAGGATATTCCTCCGCCTTATGCAAAAAAGCTAAACCGAGACTAAAAAATTTCAGAGGGACAACGCACCGCATTCGTGCACACTCAGTGTAATAATATTTTGCATAATGGCACAATGGCGTTCACCGGGCTGGAAACGTTTTACTTTTCGAAAGTGTCAACATGATTAAAGCCCTTAATAATTAACACACAATTACTTTTCTTTTCAGGCGTTGCAAAACAGGAAATTTATGGTGTGATGGTGTGAACTGTACTTACGAATTTCTTGTAATAACTGATACTTTGAAACTATGGAAAGGGGCACAGTAGGTCCTTGGTACAAGCAGTAACAAATTGTAAAATAGTTTACTTGTCAGAAGCAACCAATATCATTGCCCTTGGAAAGTCGTTATCTTTATTGGTGGTATAGTTTTTGGACTTGTAGAGCACCGACCATGATTTCATTCTTTCTGCAACTTGCCAGACGCGAACGAGTATACTCGGGATAATATGTTATCATATTATCCTGAGTATACTCGTTCACGTGTGACGTGTTACAAAATAGTTATAATCATGGCTGGTGCTGCACAATGTCAGTGTTACCACCAATACAGACAGCATATTTTTTCTGGTTAATCGTACTGGCTGCTGCTAACACACCAAGTAAAATGATAACTAAGGAATGGTCGCGGTCAAGACCTATAAAAATTCTTTTCGAAAGTCTCATCGTATAAGTTACTAGCAAACCCGGCGAACTCCGTTTCGCCACCAGATGGCTTCGTTTTATGCAACATTTTGTTTGGTGATTAAAACATGAAGAAACATTTTTTTTATATTTGAAAAGGAAAAATTTTATTTCATTTCACAACAGTAATGAATTGAACTTCTCTAAGTAAATGAAAGTGAATCCAAAGTAAATACGTTTCATTGAAGTGCTCTTTGGTAAACCACATTTTTTGTTTTTTGGTCTGACGTTAACACAAACAAAGCGGATGGTTTCCCAACTCGTGAACACGCAACGTATAACTGCCCATGTGAAAAACAATGATTTTCTAAATTTATCCCGCAAACACTAAGCGATTGGCCTTGCGACTTGTTAATTGTCATTGCGAACGCAAGGCGAACTGGAAATTGCAATCGTTTGAAGTCAAACGGAAGATCAGTCGGAATCATTGGTATTCGAGGAATACATACATTTTCACCTGCGTACTTTCCGTTAATAATGGTTGCCTCAATCAAATTCGGCATAAGTCTTTTTACCGAAAGTCGAGTACCGTTGCAAAGTCGCGGTGGATTCAAATTACGCAATATCATAATAACTGTACCAACTTTGAGTTGCAAGTTATGTGGTGGAAATCCTGGTAACTCCAGAGAGTTCAAAAACTCCGTTGGATAATTTACTACATCATCGGGATCTCTTATGGAATCAACGGATTTGTATGTCACCAAATCGCCAGCAATTTTTGATTGAATGGTGAAATTCAGTGCGTGTACATCATTATTCTTTGCGGCAAGAATTGCTCGTTGACTTAACCAAGCATAATTCTGATAATTCTCACTAATGTTTGGGAAAACATTTTCAATAAGAGCTAATTGAGAGTCTACAAATCGGCAAAATTCGTTGGTAAGAGTAATTAATCCAGATGTCGCATCAACTGGGACTTTTCCATTTCCAACAGCTAACAATTGTTTGGAAAATTGTGCAGCACTTTGATCATTTTGAAGTTGAACTCTCATATTAGTGGTTAGCGATAATGTTTTTACGTTATTCCATAAAGGTGATGCCTTCAGGCAAGCATTCAATTCATCTGCAGGCGTTCCACGGGGAATTACTGGCAACGTCTGCCTGAAATCGCCTGCCAACAATATCATCAAGCCGCCAAAGATGTTGTTATTTCGCCGAAGATCCTTCAGTGTGAAGTTAAGTGCTTCAAGTGATTTCTTATGTGCCATTGTGCACTCATCCCAAACAATGAGCTTGCATTGCATCAACAATTTTCCCATTGCACTGGATCGGGAAATATTGCATGTTGGAATATCAATTGTGTTTAAATTGAGTGGCAACTTAAGCGCAGAATGTGCAGTACGACCGCCATCTAGAAGAGTCGCCGCAATTCCAGATGATGCTAACGCCAAAGCTATGTCACATCTTGATCGAATAGTGGCCAAAATAAATGAAATGACAAATGTTTTCCCTGTTCCTCCAGGTGCGTCCAGGAAGAATAGACCACCAGTATTATTGTCCACCGCTTGCATTAATGTTTCGTATACTTGTTTTTGCTGTTCATTCAGCAACGGCTCATTATTTCGAACGAATTCCTGCAATGAATCAACATTGTATTGCAGCTCTCGATTTAATTCTTGGTTGAATGCATCGTGCATCGATCGATTTGGCGCAATCATTCCTACTTCAATCAGTAGCTTGTTTGCAATAGTCAAGCATTGATCCTCAATCAGAATCAATCCTTCATTGTAGATTTCATCGGTTATTTGGATGTCAGGATTATTCGTTTGAATGCGCAAGCGATGCAAGATATCTTCACATATGTCGTCTTTGTATTTGTTCCATAACTGAATTGGTTGTGAAGGAAAACATGTGGTGATGATAATTGCGAACAGCGTTCGTATTTGGTACGCATTTGATGAAACAACTGAATCCGCAAGTGTTAAATCCCAATGAGAATCGTTCTCCAGCAAACCCAATAGTTGACATGCTTCTCGATATGTTTGGCATTGGTGGCCATTCACAGTTTTCAAATGCGCGAATGATTTTGGTCCACGTACATGTACCAACAGCAGTCGCAAATAAAAACATTCATCATTTCTAGGATGAACAGTATACATGCGACCTAGTGCATCAGTGGAAAACACCTGTGGCCAATCTGGAACTGGGGTTCCTTGTTTGCGACGTTGGAATTTCTTTGTTGATTGATTCCAAGTGTAATACTTGGGCATTTCAACGTACATCAGCGTCGCTGCGAATGGATCTGCTTCACATATTGCAAAGAAGCTAGTCAATGTTGTCGATGGTGGTCTCTCAGCTCGTTGTGCCGCATTAGCCTCAGTGAAGTAAACTCTTTGGCCATTTTCCAAATGCACTGCTAAATGTACAACTGTGGGATATCTTTCATGAATTTGAAATGACAATAATCGCCACAGTGCTTCATTAGTACTGACGTATCTGCCCATTTGGAAGTTGCTGATTTCGTCATTCGCATTTTCCGACGCAATACCAAACACAGCCATGTCGCTGCCTTTTGTGACGTACTTGCACAAATATTTGATTGATTTGGCCGAATGACAACTCTCAACGTTTGCATGTGTTTCGAAAATTCGTGATAGCAGCGGGCAATATGGTACAATGAATTCATTTCCGATCTCAATCTCTTGATTTTGAACTTTAACTTTGATAGTTCGACCATTATCTTCTTTTGAACGCCGACGATAAACTGGATATCCATCGTTCCCTGTGACTGTTTCAGCAACTAACGGTCGCGGATATCGTTTTGTGCACTTTCCATCAGCCATGCAAGGCGATAATGGATTTAATGCACCGCACGGTCCATGGACCATCTGTGTCGTCACAATGTCGTGTAGATGGGGATCAGTGACTGGATCAGGAATTTCAGCTGATATGATGTCATCCACTTCATTTGAATGTAATTTGTTCAGCAACCAAATTAGGATATGAGCATGCGGTAGTCCACGCTTCTGCCATTCCACCGAGTACATATAACAACGTGTGTCACCAAAAACTCGATACTTAGTAAGCACATCCATCATAACCTTGAGTTTTTGCTGAAATACTCTGGCGATTATGTCATGGCGATCTTGCGGTTTTTGGCCCGGTTCCAACTCACGTTCAATTTCCGTCCACTTCGGATTGCATGTGAACGTAATAAATAAATCCGGAGTTCCATAATTTCGCACGTACGTCATAGCGTCTTGAGCGTATTCGTGCATGTGGCGTGGGCTTCCGATATAAGATGATGGGAGAATCGTCAGACGTCCAATATTCTGAACATCACCATCTGAATGAATAGCATCACGCAAGTGTATATAGTCCTCAGATCGTAGCTTTGCCTGATTGAATCGGATGAACGCTAAACGTTCGGTCTCGACTTTGACATACATGTCGACAGCGAATTGCTGGAATAGCTGACGGCACTTCAGAATGACATTCTCCTCATGTGTACGAATCATCATACGATACGCATAGTAATTCATTGCGCTTAGATTTTTATTCGTTGATACGCCTGAAAATGCAAAATTAAATGAATTGTTAATGGAAACCAATAATAGCAATAATAGCAATAATAATAGCAATAATTAGTGTGTGAATATTGTACCTGTAATTGGATCGACCATCTTCGACGTGATGTCGTATCCGTCTTGCCCTTGCCAATAAATGATTGGATATTGTAACGCATCGTACAAACGATGTGTCTCGTTTACACGATGCATGATATTGCTTCTTCGCTGAACGACAATGTCTCGCGATTTAGTTGGATCGCCAACAATAATTGCAGCAACATCATTAACGGTGGGTGCATTGAATCTTCGCACATGTTCACCTGTTGGGGTACAATCCGCTCTTATGACAAATTTGTGCGTATCCGATGGCATTCGTTCCAATGCTGTTTTGAACATATTAACCACAGCATTATTAGCGTGAAAAAATGCTTGCAACTGTTCAATAATTCGTCTCTTTAACTGTTGTGTTCCCTGTATATTGCACCGCACATTCAGCTGATCCACCNTGTATCAGAGATGGCGCTGTATGTAAAAAAAGATTTTCCCGCTTTTCTGTTAAAATTTTTCCTGAATTTTCTTTGCCATAAACCTCACGGATCCCGAGACCTTTCCAACGAATGCAAAACCGTGGAATAGCCAAGCACGCAAGACCTCAATAAGCGTCAGGAAGGAAAACCCGACTTATTTTTATATAGTAGATTACAATGAATTCATAAGTACGTGACGGACCAAACATCTCCTCTTTCGCAACACTTGGGACGAAAAATCAGTGTGTAAGTGAAGGGGTTAATATAAAAACAGTATAAATATAACGTGGCTGGTACTGGTCCTCCTTAAAGGCTGCTGTTCACTGTAATGTGACTTGACATTTATTTTTGGATAAAAAAAGTTACTGCACATAACTACAGACATCTACTAAAAATCACACTAATTCTCAGACTCCAGTCAAGTTGGTAGGGAATTCATATTGAGAGTGTAATATGTTTTATTTATTTTTACATAAGCCAGTGTTTCTTGTTGTATACAAATGAGATTACGAATTTGCATATTAGCCCCTTAACATAATATCGCGAGTATACTCGTTCACGTCTGACATGTTGCAGAATAGGTGGAATTATGGTGAGTGCTGTGCAAACACAGAAACTAGCACCAACATAGACAGCACCTTACCCTGGGCAACTTGTTGCTTGCTCCTCACATACCAACTTCTTTATAATAGGTTTCTTCTTGTGCCATGGGTCTACTGAAAACCTTTCCATAGGTTAGAATGTCTCAGTTATAAACAACTCGTAAGTACCGTTCACACCAAACATTTATTCTTTTGCAACACTTCAAACTAATAATTAATGTGCAAGATAAGAGTGAATAACACATTTAATTTCTTAAATATCTCACGGTTCCACTTGGATGATGCATAAACGAAGCAGACGGATACATAATGAGAATAAATATAGATCCTAAGCAGGGTTTTCAAAAGTACTCAATCAACCGTGAACAGCATATACTTCCTTATGCGTACCACTTCTGATGTATTCAAACACTGGGGGTAACTGACTTCACTTCTACCGGGTTATACCAAAAATGTATCTATAATTTATTCGCAGTTTCTTCACAATCTTTAATTAAAACCTTTGGAAAAACACACCATGTTTACGTGTTTGGTTGTTCACTAAATATGCCATGTATCAAAAGCGTTTTATATTCGTGTAAACATAAAAGTACCTTATTTTATGTTAAATTGAATAATAACCTACATTTTATCTACACAGCATAACATTTGAATTATAATAAATATTAATGTAAACAGAGAGAAAATNGAATAATAACCTACATTTTATCTACACAGCATAACATTTGAATTATAATAAATATTAATGTAAACAGAGAGAAAATAGGTATGTTGGTAATGTGTAGTAAGAAATAGTTATTACACAAAATATTATTACACTGAGTGTGAACGAATCTGGTGCATTGTCTGTTTGGTGTAATTTTCAAGACTCATTGAAGCATTGGNTATTATTACACTGAGTGTGAACGAATCTGGTGCATTGTCTGTTTGGTGTAATTTTCAAGACTCATTGAAGCATTGGTTGCATGGCTCCAGAAAAGTTAGAAGTAGAACTTTTGCAGGGCTCCAGAAAAGTTAGAAGGTACCATGAATAAACTAAAGACACAGGTCCAACGCAGATGAAAATATTACACNGCAGGGCTCCAGAAAAGTTAGAAGGTACCATGAATAAACTAAAGACACAGGTCCAACGCAGATGAAAATATTACACGATTACCACACTTTGGTTCCAACAAGTGAACAACGTTCTGCGCGCTTGAAAACGTTACCATCAGCAATTCAAAAACGTGAGGTGTGGTTACGTCCACAAATCAGATTACCCCTCGAGAGGACTTCTAAAGCAATGGGTACATATTTCTCGCTGGGTACAGTACAAACATGCTTCATGTGCTAGATATACACAATCGTGAAGACACTGACTTGAACGCGTTAACTAGTTGAATGATGTACCGGAAGCGAGGTAACTCGTGTCCTGGGAAGATCATTTATGGAACGCCTTTACTGGTTCTACACCTGTACTGGGGAGAGTTATTTTTGAGTACAGGAAGCATAAATAAAAAAAAATTCTGACTTATGTTATTAATTTATTTGAAAAATTTCACAGAACACTAGTATCACAAATGAACTACAGGCCAGAAGGCCTACCACAAAATGCATTTGATAGGTGTATGTAAAACANAGAACACTAGTATCACAAATGAACTACAGGCCAGAAGGCCTACCACAAAATGCATTTGATAGGTGTATGTAAAACAATTATTACAAAAGGTTTTTACGGGATATGCCTACCAAACGGGAATCACTGTTAAATAAATTTCTTCTTAATGCATCAGTTTCGAAATTAATTGTTTCAAACAANTGCCTACCAAACGGGAATCACTGTTAAATAAATTTCTTCTTAATGCATCAGTTTCGAAATTAATTGTTTCAAACAAAAAGTAACCTGTGTGATATTTCTTAAGGAATAATGGCACGTTTAGAAAGCTTGCAATTTTTATGGTTTATATTTTTTCCTAAACTTAACATTAATATTGGTAGTTTACAAAGTTTTAACTTTAAAATTTATGCAATGAGAGGTGTAGTCAATTCACGGTAACTTTCAACTTTTCTGGAGCCCTGCTAAACTTTAACTTACAGGATATTCCTCCACCTCATACGAACAAAGCTTAAGCGAGTCTAGAAAATTACAGCAAAGGGACAACGCACCGAATTTGTGTGTACACAATGTAATACTATTTAGTATGGGAACTATTTCCTCCTAGGCATTACCAGAACAAAAATATTCTCACTGTGTGTTTCAAAAAGTGTGAAGAAACCGCGAATAGACTGTGTTTGTGGTATTAGGGAAACATTTACAGTATACTACACTATTAACAAATAAAAAACTATGTACAGTTTCACAATGCTATAAAACTATCACTATCATTTTATTAGTTCATGTTCTCCTATCAGACAATATTTGTTTCGTGCATCTTTATGTCTTCTCTAGTGAGATAAAATTATTTCATTAGAGAAAATAAAAACAATTATCTACAGTTTTAACAAATATTTCCAAAAACATTTAACTTTTTTTTGTAGACCTATTCATATATCGTTTGTTCTATTGCCTCATTATCCTCTTCGTTGATAAGACAGGGAAATTGTACATAAGTTCAAGTAAATTGCGAACGACTATTCAAATGAAAATATTTTTGCACATCATACAATTAATAAAAAAAGAGTTGAAGATGATAACTACTATGTTTANTCTTTATTGGTGGTATAGTTTTTGGACTTGTAGAGCACCGACCATGATTTCATTCTTTCTGCAACTTGCCAGACGTGAACGAGTATACTCGGGATAATATGTTATCATATTATCCTGAGTATACTCGTTCACGTGTGACGTGTTACAAAATAGTTATAATCATGGCTGGTGCTGCACAATGTCAGAGTTACCACCAATACAGACAGCGTATTTTTTCTGGTTAATCGTACTGGCTGCTGCTAACACACCAACATTTTACTATTGATTCCTTACCAGCGCCAGTAGACCTATAAAAATTCTTTTCGAAAGTCTCATCGTATAAGTTATTACAATGAATTCGTAAGTACGTGACGGACCAAACATCTCCTCTTTCGCAACACTTGGGACGAAAAGTCAGTGTGTAAGTGAAGGGGTTAATATAAAAACAGTATAAATATAACGTGGCTGGTACTGATCCTCCTTAAAGGCTGCTGTTCACTGTAACGTGACTTGAGATTTATTTTTGGATAAAAAAAGTTACTGCACATAACTACAGACATCTACTAAAAATCTCACTAATTCTCAGACTCCAGTCAAGTTGGTAGGGAATTCATATTGAGAGTGTAATATGTTTTATTTATTTTTACATNCACTAATTCTCAGACTCCAGTCAAGTTGGTAGGGAATTCATATTGAGAGTGTAATATGTTTTATTTATTTTTACATAAGCCAGTGTTTCTTGTTGTATACAAATGAGATTACGAATTTGCATANAGTGTAATATGTTTTATTTATTTTTACATAAGCCAGTGTTTCTTGTTGTATACAAATGAGATTACGAATTTGCATGTTAGCCCCTTAACATAATATCGCGAGTATACTCGTTCACGTCTGACATGTTGCAGAATAGGTGGAATTATAGTGAGTGCTGTGCAAACACAGAAACTAGCACCAACATAGACAGTACCTTACCCTGGGCAACTTGTTGCTTGCTCCTCACATACCAACTTCTTTATAATAGGTTTCTTCTTGTGCCATGGGTCTACTGAAAACCTTTCCATAGGTTAGAATGTCTCAGTTATAAACAACTCGTAAGTACCGTTCACACCAAACATTTATTCTTTTGCAACACTTCAAACTAATAATTAATGTGCAAGATAAGAGGTGAATAACACATTTAATTTCTTAAATATCTCACGGTTCCACTTGGATGATGCATAAACGAAGCAGACGGATACATAATGAGAATAAATATAGATCCTAAGCAGGGTTTTCAAAAGTACTCAATCAACCGTGAACAGCATAAACTTCCTTATGCGTACCACTTCTGACGTATTCAATTAACTTTATCCAACGTACTGATAACCGTAACTCACGCTTGACCTTGCATTAGACCATATATGACTGTGCGCGGCGCACTCTTTGCGGTATACCGCAGAAACGGTTGATCGTATGAAAAAAAAGTTCAAACAGAAGTTGTAGAGAATGTTATATTCTACAACTTTTATAATAAGTGCAAATCTTATTTAAGCAATAAAAAGCGAGATATTCGCGAAAAACCGATTTTTATGACCTTTGACCTTCAATATCTTAAGACGCGGACACGATAACATTAGTGACTTATGAGACAACATTAAGAACGACAAAAAAAAGGCTTATACCAATTTACAGCTTATTATCTTTCATTCCGAGGTGAAACCCCTAATATGACTGGGCTATAAATGACATATCTAATAACAAGGATGAAAATGTAGTGTCGTAATCAAGCTTACGGACCAGTTTCGAAAATCAAT